>JAKTYA010000160.1:0-117428 GCA_030561745.1 Metschnikowia gelsemii
GCAAGATTACGAACAAATTACGAAGAATTACGAAAATCATGACTAAAAATCACGAAAAATTACGAAAAATTACGATTTACGATTACGATGGTGATTACGATGCCTCCCAAAAACGTAATTTGAATTATGGTGGTGATTACGATGGCCCCAAATTTCGTAAATCGTAATTTTGGCGTAAAACGCGCGTAACGCGCAACACTGGTGCGAACAGCGCAGACAAACAGAAATGTACGGTCCAAGGCTAAGCTTGTCCATAACTTCTCACAGAAGCTGAACTGACGGAAAGGTTCCACAGAGCTAATCACAGATACCGGTTCAGGGGAACCAGAGGTATTCTCTCCAGAAGATGGATAGCCAGGCATGATTAAGAATAGTCAGTGAATAATAGAGTTATCAATGATAGTAGGAGTTACTAGTACTATGTGCGGCTAGGACGATATAAATAATAATGAGAGATGGGACTTCACATAGACTTCTACGTCGAACATAAGACGGGCACTCGTGATTGGCTAAACTATAAGTGATTATACAGCAAGGCCTAATTTCACGTGACACATGGTTATAACGATACCAAAAATTCCAACCGCCAACTGGTAATATTCTAAGGATCCAGGATTCCATGCAGTATTTTGCCTTATGTGCAGTAAAACCTCGTGAAAGAGCATAGCGGCTAGTGGATGCATAACAACACTAGTATGCACACCAGTACGACAGCGAAGCTCTTGGAATCTTCCAAAGGTCACCAATGTGGACCAGACGTTCAGTAAAGGCCACGTCATCAGTTCTAGAAGATTCCATGAAGGTTGAGCCATCTCATTATAAATAGGGCTCCATCAGTCCCATGGATGACTGAGGAAACACAACGAAGAAGAAAAACAACAGTTTACTTACATAATCAATACACATGTCTGTGAGTATGTCAACTACTTCTACTAACTTAGCCTTAGATATTCGTACAGCTGACTTTAGAGCTTTATTGAGTGACTTTAAGTTATTCGAAGGTGGAGAGGGTTTACACTGGACGTTTGCAGGTGATACTTCACTGCTTAGCCTCAACACTTCCATGCAGGCTACTCTCCAACACCTCGCATGATAATCCTGGTTAATTGTAATAATTTTAATAGTGCTATTGGAAGTACGCTTTTGATACTCTATCTACTAATTTGGCCAAACCTGAAGATATCAGTCTGGTAGTTACCTCTTAAATTTGTTTCTGATACCTTCTCCTCCAAAGATTATGCCGCTAAGACGTCTCTAATGCTGTAGTCATTCTCTTACAAGCACTCGATCATGACCAACATGTGCTCATGAGCACTTGCATGAGTATGCCGTTTTGCTATTTCCACGTCATCGTCGCTCCCGACATTATTTTCAATATCTTGCTGAAGATCATCTTGGGTTAAGTCTTCCAGCTCACTTGGCTGCTGGACTTCGATCTCACTGAGAAGCTCCTCAACCGATATTGGATCTCTTAGCCCTTGAGACCAAGCAGAGAGATTGATTGATCGAGCTCGGCGACATCCAGAGAAATACTAGAGTCTTCAGGCTGTGAATGAACCTCAATAATATCACTATCGTCAGATGGACAGCGGTGCTCGGCCTCATAAGTAGTTTCAACAATCCCATGCCTTTTGAAAGACTCCGTGTGACTCCAGCAGTTGACAGTGCAACTTTGGGGTACCTCATCCCAAGCCTTGAGGCTCCACTTGATTTCCTGAAGCAGCGGCAATCGAGCTTTTGGATCATTGTCATTCTCGGACATTTCAAGTCCACACCGCATTAAATGCTTCAGGTAGCGTCTTTTGAACGAGATAAAAATCCCTTGGTCTAAGGGCTGTCATCTCGAAGTTGTGTTCGGAGGCAAGAATTAGACCTCAGTATGAGAAATACGTCTGTAATGTTTCAATAATCTCACAGCAGCTTTATGGGCCCTGTGATTACCCATAGCAAAAGAACTTTGTCTTTCCCTCTTCTAGCCACCTGATTGTCGAAATCTAGTAGCCACTTAATCATCATTTCGGTGGTCATCCAAGCGGTCTTGTTAAAGTCCCATTCAACGTCGAGAAGCGAAAGTTATTTATCATTATTTCCAGACGATCTACTAGACGCTCTCTTGCCCTTAAATCTGACCTTCATTTTATGACTGTCATGGAAAGCGACACGGAAACAGTACTTTGACTAATACAGTAGCCGAATTCGTCCTTAACCCAAGATTGAAGTTCGGACTGAGTTAGTTGTCTATTTCTATCATCTTGGAGCCTCTTTCGGCGCGTGTTTCTCTTGGAGGTCGAGCATTACCTCTAATACGAGCCATCTTGAGTGCTAATAAATCAGAGTAAGTAATTCTTGAGGTGAAGGTAGAGCAAAAGTTGAGCAAGACACTCTCAATATACACTTAGGAGTGAAGTTATGCTGATACACGTTTAGAAATAGCAACAATTGATTTTACGAGCATATAAATGCAAATATTAGCAGTTATATGTGAATTCAAGCAAGCAGACGCATTTATAATACTCATAAAAGTGAGGAATCACGCACGCCTGCGCGTATCTCCGCTAATGAATGCAAAACACGCCCCAAAAGACACCTAAAATATTGCAAAACCCCTGAAACGTGCTTGTTTTTTTCTGTTGCACTCAAAGTTACACGAAATTGGTGCCCGAAATGTCATTTAGGGGCTGTACCACCCACAACTTTTCAAAAAAAAAAAATCCTCGATATGGAAAATATCCTCATAATAGATCAAGTAACAAGGATTAACGATAATTGTATGTGAATTCTTCCTCGATAACGGTCGGAGGATAGTAACATTTAAAGGATCCAGGAATATCGTTATAGCCAGTATCGTTATAACCAGGATTGACTGTGTACGTGTATCAGATTTGTTTTGCGAATCAATGGTCAAGAAAAACGAGATCTAATCAACCAGTCTTATCTCCGCGACATGTTTTCGCAGACCTCCATTACATAATTCCATCACCATCAACCAATCCACGAAATGCTTCGAAAACCGAAAACCATCACAGCCAGCCGGACGGCGCCAAAAAGCCTCAAGCCGCTAAAGGCAAGACAACTTATTCGACGGTTCCACAATCTCCAGAAATGGAAGGCCGCTGTTCTCAAAAGGCTCCGGCTCCATTACCCAGACCTTCCGGAAAAATTGTACGAGAAGACACTTGGCAGCACGTATTCCGCCGTATACCTGCGGTTCAACCTACCAAAGGCCACAGAAACAACGCCTGACCCCGCCATAACGAACCCGAGCGCCTCATGCTCGAGTTTGGTGGCGGTGCTTGCACAAATCGACGCGGAAATCGCGCTTCGAGGTGGCCTCCACGTTTATCAAATGGCATCGACGGTAGGCCAAGGCCACCAACGCGGAGGCGACTCACTGAAGTGGTTAGTAAAGTGGTTTGAACAAGAAAACCTCAAGGCGTCGTCCACGCTTGAGATTGGGTGCTTATCGCCCAGAAATGCCATTCTGACGTGTGGTCTTTTTGGCAAGGTGACCCGGATCGACCTCAACTCACAAAACCCGCAGATTCTTCAACAAGATTTCATGGAACGGCCCGTTCCTGAAGAAAGTAATATTGCTGATCGCTTTGATGTGATTTCTTGTTCTTTGGTGCTAAACTTTGTGCCCAGTGCTCCACAAAGAGGTGAGATGCTTCGTCGCATGACGCAGTTTCTCCGAGAACCTTCGAGTTCAGAAGACGGGAAGAGCGGAATGAATTACTCCATGCTTTTCTTGGTGCTTCCGCTTCCGTGCCTCGCAAATTCACGCTATTTCGACCGAGACCGGCTCCGAGAAATCATGGACTGCCTTGGCTTTCACGAGATCTCTAGCCACGAGGCGAAAAAGGTGATTTATTTGCTTTATAATTGGAAGGGCAGGAAATCGATGCGGGACATTTCTCCACAGAAAAAACGCGAGCTCCATTCGGGTGCTAGCCGAAACAACTTTTATATTGAAATGATCCCGGAGAGAGGAAAGGGACAATAGGCGGTGCACACTCTCAATCTTGCTTGTGTCGTTAGCCTAAAGGTGCTTTTTGCATGGGTGTGTTGAGAATTTCCTGATTTTATCAGACGAGATTCATGCTGCTGACGCTATGCTGCTGATTCTTACGAAAATCTTGACAGTTCTGAGAGCGATACTCATGCTGTCACTGACGATTATGGAAATGCTCAAAGAGATGATCGTCGAGGGAAGACGGTTCGGCAAGAGCAACCGAGAACTTCGATAAAAGGAGTAACTTGAAGGATACGCATAGGTAATGGCAGAATTGGAAAAGGGGAGCAGGAGGAAGTTTGATTTACGGGTGTAATCCCTTAAGAATTCTGGCACGAGGAGGCCCGAGCTCAAAGAAATCAATGCTTGGTATTCAGAGATGAAAAGACAACACTGGCTCATCGAGTTTTGAGCAAAGACTCCGTCTCTGGATCTGTGTATTCAAACACTTGCTATGAAGACCTTGCTGGCCCTCTCTACAGGATCACACGGGTCGACCTATGGAGACGAAATTTTGGAGAGCCGAGAAGTTGTATTGGGTCATGGACTGCTAAAGAAACTTCCCGTCTTTAGATCTGTCCATCAAAAATACATGAAGAAAGAAAGTTCGAGACAGTATTTGGAGACTTATTCGAAAGATGCACCCCCGTGACCACAATTCAATTGTTCAAACTGTCATTGTTGCTATTCATTAGACAGTTGAGATATGCTCATGAATGTAAGCTGAGAAAATTTGCAACAGGGAAATCGCCAAGGCACTTGATGGTTATGGCGTGGAACACATCGAGTTGACGTCTCCTGTGGCATCGGAACAGTCGAGAAATGATTGCGAGGCGATCTGTAAGTTGGGGCTCAATGCCTAGATCTTGACCCACATCAGGTGTCACATGGATGATGCTCGAGTGGCGGTAGAGACCGGCGTGGATGGCGTGGATGTGGTGATTGGCACGTCGCTGTTTTTGCGGGACTTCTCTCATGGCAAGGACATGACCTATATCCAGAAATCTGCTGTGAAAGTGATCGAGTTTGTGAAGTCGAAGGGCGTGGAGATCAGAAAAATAGTAACAGGGAAATCAGAAATGAGATAAATCGCCTATTTCGCTTTGATCGTGACCTTCCAAGCAAGTTAGATGTCTTTCGGATCATTGTTAATTTGTCCCCGAGAGGTGGACCCAAAGCATGGAATATGGTTATCTCAATCAATTTTAAGTTTGAAATGCCCCATGCTCTTTCAGCTAATCATAACCTTTCCATGAAATCGTGGAATCATTATGAGTACGCTGCAGTTGGCTCATTATTGCCTTTGCATGAAACAATGAATATGAATAATGAAGATGTATCTGGAATGGTTTCCGGGCCCTAATCAAATAACTTCAACTTGCTTCAGATGGTCTTATGGAATGTATACGCTAGCTAGACGAAGCGGTGCTTGCTCTTACAAAAGGAAAGATTGTCATACTCAAAGATGCACAAGGATATAGGAATAGATACACTTCTGACCGAAAAGTGCACTTTTTGCTTTAAGTACCCTAAGATTCTGATTCTACTTGACTGTGAGCTTTTCTATTTGCATGAAACTACGTGTTGGACCCCAGCCAGGTCATACAAGAAATATTTGCCTGGAGATAAAAAGGATAGGTTTCTCTGAATGTTGTCAGCCATATGTTATCATGTCGGTATACATACTCCAACACGAGAACCTCAAGGTCAACAATAGAGAAGCCGCTAAACCTTTGGCGGAGCTGAACGTTCAGATTGAACTTGGCGGCATCAGAAGTTGGCCTTTTCAGAATCAAGAATCTTACCAAAACGCCAATTAGCAGTCTTAACTATACCCAGAACGGAGAAGAAGTCTCGCTTCTTGTTGGAAGCCCAAAACTCGATCCTTCAGAAGATGCAATTCTTTTTTCAATGTCAGATTTACCAGGCTCAGATTCACCAGGCTCAGATTCACCAGGCTCAGATTTACCAAGCTCAAATTCACCAGGCCTATATAGAGAGAAAGCAAAACTATGATGGGGTCATTTTTAGGGAAAGTGCAGGCAGCGGCTTGCTCTTTTGATTTGTTCTTTTTTGCTGCATTTGCAAAAGCTCGAGTCCAAATCATACGATAATCTGCTTGCAGATTTCAATCATGCGATAATCTGCTTGCAGAGTGAAATCTGTGTACACGAGACAATCACGAGAAAATCACGAGACTTGTCCATTGAGAGCTTTTCCTCAACATGTTCATGGTAAATTGTCATTTTTGAGCAGAAAAATCGAAACCTCTTCCGCATCCACATGGGCCAATTGTAGCATTCTAAGCATATTCTAAGCATAATAAACATCCCAGCATAACAGAATATGAAAAGCGGGGTACGCTACACGCCAAGAAATCAGAGTATTGAACCAATTACTAATGGATGACTTGAATGGTCGAATGCAATTTTCTTGTCACCTGACTTTTCCGTATGGATCCGGTGCATACATGTCAGCAACCGAGCCGAGTGCCAGATCTCATAATAAATGTGCCAAGAAACCACGCGAGGGAAGTGGCGGGGGAGTCCGGAGCACAAGAGGGCGGAGAAGTGGGGGGCATGCAGCTCGTAAACCTTTTTGTTATGCGCTATGTGGGCACTCGCGCTCGATCCGGTGCTTGGCGCCTGACCGGAAAAATTGGGTGCTGGTCTCACGCACTACGTACTGCACATAGGCGATCCGGAAAAATTTTCGCCCGGCCGTTTTTTCAACCGGGTTTTTTGGCTCTGAGCCAGGAGCTGTAGCGTGGTTTTCCATTCTTCGTAGAAGATAAAGCAAGCCTCAACAAATTTTATGAGTCCGATATTTTCAAGTATACACTGAGTGGTTTGAAGCTGACTTTTAAGTGCTTCAGGGGGACGCCCCAACCCAAAATACCTTAGCGGTCTGGCATATAACAGGTACTTACATTATCTGGCACAAAGGTTAAAATATGCGACTGCGCTCGCAGCCTCGGAGAAATTTTCTGGTGTTTTCTGGGGCGGGTTGAAAGGGTTTTTCCCCAGCATTTTTCACTTACATTTGAACTGTACAAGCCGTCACCCTTCTAGCTTTAACTATATTCTTATTTAAAAAGTAAACATTACTGCCAAATTGAAATTGTGTAAAACAAGCCAAAACAATCGAAAAGTTAAAAAGAAAGGTGAGCTTGCGTAGGAGCCCGAGTCCGAAAACACGAATTTAACCGCGCGCGGGCGTCTCGGACGGTGGAGGTTTTTCCGGGGACACGGAGAAACCTGGAGCATTCGTGTGTATGAGGAGATCACGCATGAGATATGCATAAAATTGGCCAACCAAGATCATCCGAGGCGCGCCCTACCAAAAAAGAAAGGAGAATAAGCCTCCCGACCGGAAACGGCACGCCGGAAAAAGTATATAAATAGCAGCGATTTTCCCGTCATTTCCTGGACTTTTCTGATTCTTTTTCTCATCACTTTAACTTACTTTCTTTCACAATCATACAATCATACAATGCCTCAGTCGCTAGACGAATTCAATGCAAAGTCCGAAGTGGCCACACCGCTTAATGACTCGCTCCTTGAGTTGAAGGAGGATGAGCCGCTCGCAGTTTTGCCAGAAAAGTCTTTCAAAGACTACATTTCTATCTCCATGTTCTGTTTCATGGTCGCCTTCGGTGGTTTTGTTTTTGGTTTTGATACAGGTACTATTTCCGGGTTTGTGAACATGAACGATTTCAAGACCAGATTCGGACAGCTTGCCGCAGATGGAACGTACTATTTGTCCAACATCAGAACCGGTTTGATGGTGTCGATTTTCAATATCGGATGTGCCGTTGGTGGTATTTTTCTTTGTAAGATCGGTGACGTGTACGGAAGAAGAGTTGGTCTTATGTTCTCCATGGTGGTTTATGTGGTGGGAATTGTTATCCAAATCTCGTCCACGACCAAATGGTACCAATACTTCATTGGCCGTCTTATCGCCGGTTTGGCTGTGGGCACGGTTTCTGTGATCTCACCTCTTTTCATCTCGGAAGTCTCGCCAAAGCAACTCAGGGGTACGCTTGTTTGCTGTTTCCAGTTGTGTATTACCTTGGGTATCTTCTTGGGTTACTGCACGACTTACGGTACCAAGGTCTACACTGACTCTAAGCAATGGAGAATCCCATTGGGCTTGTGTTTCGCATGGGCGTTTTTCTTGGTCGCCGGTATGTTGTGCATGCCTGAAAGTCCAAGATACTTGGTCGAAAAGTCCAAGATCGACGAGGCCAGAAAGTCCATCGCAAGATCCAACAAGGTTTCTGCAGAGGACCCAGCTGTGTACACCGAGGTGCAACTTATTCAAGCCGGTATCGATAGAGAAGCGCTTGCTGGCCAGGCCTCTTGGAAAGAGCTCATCACCGGTAAGCCCAAGATTTTCAGAAGAGTGCTTATGGGTGTCATGCTTCAATCTTTGCAACAATTGACCGGTAACAATTACTTCTTCTACTACGGAACCACGATTTTCAAGGCCGTGGGATTGGAGGACTCGTTCCAAACGTCGATTATTTTGGGTATTGTCAACTTCGCATCGACCTTTGTGGGAATTTACGCCATTGAGAGAATGGGTAGAAGATTATGTTTGTTGTCTGGATCCGCTGCCATGTTCCTCTGCTTCATCGTCTATGCCTTGATCGGAACTCAAGGCTTATACAAGGACAAGTCCAACACCTCGAACTCTCCTGAAAACACCAACAAGCCTGCCGGTAACGGTATGATTTTTATCACGTGTCTCTACATCTTCTTCTTTGCCTCGACCTGGGCCGGAGGTGTCTACTGTATTGTGTCTGAATCTTACCCCTTGAGAATCAGGTCCAAGGCCATGTCTGTGGCCACTGCCGCAAACTGGTTGTGGGGTTTCTTGATCTCGCTTTTCACCCCTTTCATCACTTCTGCCATTCACTTCTACTACGGGTTCGTCTTTGCCGGATGTTTGTTATTCTCGTTCTTCTACGTTTACTTCTTTGTGGTCGAGACAAAGGGTCTTTCTTTGGAGGAGGTCGATATTTTGTACGCTTCTGGCACTCTCCCTTGGAAGTCCGCTGGCTGGGTTCCCCCTTCGGTGAATGATATGGCCCACAACGCGTTCGAAAACACCAAGCCAACCCACGAGCACGTGTAATCCATCTGCGATCAAAACTTCATGTATACATATTTCTAAAACACTTCGGGTAGACATTATAGAGAGTGCCCTCAAATACATCAACATCACAGAGAATTACCTGTTTAGGGAGCAGAAATAGACATCAAATTTGCTTGATAGCTTTTCAAAAGTACTCAATTGTATGGGCTGACGGATGTGCAAGATAATCTGCTTATTCTCTGATGATACATCACCATTGAAATGCTAAGGAGAAAGAAGGTGAGAGATCATACGACTTGCTGTTCAAAGAAGCTCGCTAGCTTGTGCAACGATTTGCTGTTCAAAGAAGCTCGCTAGCTTGTGCAACGATTTGCTGTTCAAAGAAACTCGTCGGTTTGTGCAACGATTTGCTGAGGACTTATCGATACGAAAGGCTCACGTTGAAATGAACGAGGGTCTCTCGCCAGTAAAGAGCGGGTGCATTTTTTGCCTTTTTCTAAAGACCAAGCTATGCAGAAAACCTCAAGGTCTCAAAGGAACAACTTTGCTGATCAGGTCAAGCTTACAGCCGAATACTCACTAGTCCAGCCTGTCTTGTTCCGCTAAATTAAGTTCTGACGAATAAATCACAAACAGTCATCTCAACCATATATGACTTGATCATCAAATGTCTACCGATACCCAGCCATCCTTATGCCAACTGTTAAGATGCGATATGTCGTCAATAGGTGAGACTTCTCTTGTTGAACTGTCAATCTGAAATTTCAAGCTGTTACTCTTTCTCACCGAATCGTTCCTACCTCCCATTGCCTGGATGGGTGAAGTGGCTCACGAGACACTGAGTGAAAAGGCATATTGCATGAGTGGACCAGAATACTATCACCCTGATACAATTGGTGAATGAGCTTTGAGTTACAAGCTTTATTCTCACCCAGCAATTCCAGAGCAAGATTACTATGAAAGATCTGACCTGAGCTCAAGTAACTCATGCGGTCATCTAACTCGGATAGCTTTTCAAGGTCCGAGACAATTCGGCCAGAACAATGAAATAAAGATTTAGAATATTGAGGGGTTCTAAATTCAAGACCCAAAAGAAGAGATCACGAGGAACAAAAGGCACTGGGTTTGCTTGCTGGTGCCTGTCATGTTTTAATTTGGTATTTCTTAATGTTATTTTTTGCGTGTTGACATATATTCGTGAGACATTCACTACATAGTAAAAGAGCTCGGAGGATACCTGCCTTCTGTTTCTAGTCAGATGGGAGAACCCTATGATGTAAAACTTTGAGTTGTATTTCTTCGATGGTTTCGATTCTATGAACAAAAACTTCGTCTTCCCTTTTCTGCGGAAATGCACCTACTAAGAATGTACAGAGTATTTAGGATCCTCCACCATGATCTTTGTTTCTATTTATTCTTCCAGAAAACTTGCATGGGACGATGATGTTACATGTATCGGTAGGCCAATCATCCATACTCCCACAAGACCACTTGCCTAATGGACGAAGAACCATCACGAAATGAATGTATTAATAAATACTCAAGTAAATGCGAAAGATACTACAAAGCGAAAAAAGAAAGGTAGTTATGTATGTTAGCGAAAAGAACCCACCGAAACTCGGGTCATTTTGTCCGAAAACAAGTTGCACTGCACATGTCTGTTCCCTACTTGCTCTCAGAGGATAACAATTTCGAAAGTGATAATCACTTTTTGGAATGATTCCATGAATGTGCCTTCATATGTGCCTTCAAAGTAATCGCATCACCGAATGCCTCTTGGCATGACATGCACTCATTTGTCTCCTTCTTGCAATGAGTATTCAAATGAGAAATCACCGTGCTTCCAACAGCAAATCTCCTTTGGCATATAAGACACTCATACGGTTTTTCGCCCGTATGGGTCTTTATGTGTTTGTTCAAAGTGCTCGAGGCAGCAAAACTATTCTCACACATGGGACAGTCGTACGGTCTGTCTCCAGTGTGAGTTCTTAGATGCCTGATTAAAGGCCCGCGTGCAAAGAAGCGTTTTGAACATACATCACACTCATAAGGCTTTTCTCCGGTGTGGGTTCTCATGTGAGTAGTTAGGTTCTTGCGTTCCGCGTACTTTTTGTCACACAAAGTACATGAATGGGGTTTCTCTCCAGTGTGGGTTCTGACATGACAAGTCAATCCACTTTTTTGAGTGAATCTTTTTTGGCATTGGCTGCATGCGTACGGTCTCTCACCTGTGTGAAGTCTCTTATGATCTATGAGAGTACTGCTAGAAGCAAAACTCATGGGGCATTTGTTGCAATCATATGGCTTTTCCCCAGTATGAACCATCATGTGCTTCCGTAAACTGTACTTTAGGGGAAACGCTGCCTGGCATAAATTGCACTGGAAGGGCCTCTCACCCGTATGTTTTCTCATATGAACGGTGAAATAGCTGCTTGTTGCAAAGTTTCCGTCACATATTTTACACTTATATGGTTTCTCTCCCGTATGGCTTCTCAGGTGCACTTTCAAGCCTGAAGGAGTATGGTAGTCGTACAGGCAGACAGAGCAGACCAGATTGCCTTTCTTCCGAGACTTTTTAGCGGGTTGCTGCTGAGCAGCGCGGGTTTCAACAGTCTCACTTAACTTCTGAAGCATGAGGCCCAGATCCAGATACAGTTCCGGGTCCAATTCTGGATCCATTCCCAGATCAGAGCTCATTTCGAAATCCGAACCTAGCTCAGCATCCGGATCAAGCTTAAGTCTCTGTGACCCTTCTATATATCTAGCTGGGCGCTTAGCCACTGGTGGTGAGAAAGTCTCATCAGAGTTCTCTTCCAGCAGAGAAACATACACTACTTGAGCGCTACCGTTGTCATCCTCATGCTCGGGGCAACTTTCCAAGTTCTCGAGCGCCACCGGTTCTTCATCCTCACTTGATTCTACGTCAGTTTGAAGAGCCAGATCCTCATCATTTGAACAGATTTTATCGTTCGTCTCTGGGCCAGATGTGTTCAGAAATTCTGGGACATATTCTTTGTCAAATGTGGATGCTTCCACGCCCAGAGTTAAAACCTCTCCGCGGGACAACGTATGATAGTCTGGTAGCTTCCTTCGTCTTTGAAATGTGGGAAGGCTTTCCCAGTCATAGCCCAGATTAGGTCGCTTCCAAGGAATGGTTTCGTGCATCAAGCAAGGCAGAGAATCCGCATCTCTGGTGCTAAGCTCGATGTAGTTATACAGGTCGATTTCCAGCATAGTACCTGCGGAAATTAGCTGTAGTTGAGAATATTCTGAATTTTTGTGGTCCTTAGGTTGGCTCTTCAGTCCCTTTTGTGCTACAGGCCCTAGGTCCTAATAATGATTGCGGGGCTCCGATATGCACTATTTTGCGGATTCCGCATGCCATGCACTGAAATTACTTTCGCAGCTGCATCTCCTTGCCACCCCGCATTCCTCATCCAGTCATTTATGGTTTCTCTGATGACGCTTCCTGCTTCCCATGCGTTCGTGAAACGCCCTGATCGAGACATTTCATGTATGCCAAGGCAAGAACGACGGGATAATTAAGGGATCCAGGGGAAACCGCACTACAAATGATGCATATTAATGTAGGATGTCTCGAAAAGATTCGTAATGCGGCTTCGCTACTTGGGCTGTTTTTTTCCGTGTTGGTGTTTTCTCTATATGAGTTCCAGTTTTATCGAAACACATTGCTCTTACTATATATTCTGTTCAGTGTTTTTTTCAAAAAAAAAAGCTTTTTCAAGAAAACTTGGTCTGGTTTCTGCTTCGAGTTTAAGCTCAGATGTGGCAGCTCCTCTGGTTAAAAAGGCCGCGTTGTGCCCTTAGCACATTCCTTAATGTTCCGAAGTCTGGTTTCTAGAGTATCAGTCGGTCAGTTGCATTACATCTAAGATTTTCTTGGGAAATGACCGGCACATTGGATCCATATTCTCTGTTAAAATATAGACTCATTCTTCTCGTAGGAATGCCAATCATTCTCACACTACTGGGTGGATAACACAATGTAGAAATATGTGTGCACCCGCCACTTCCATGCCGTCATTGGCCTCTCCATTAAAAGAGCCAATCCGAAGTGAATAAGGTTGTGGATAAATGGTTGAATTTTGAAATGGAAGTGTGTATTTTGCGCTCCCATGGCACCAAATTGCGGCTGAGCAAAAGGGTCTGCAAATGCCCAGCCATTGTCGTGGAGTGAACAAGGATAAGGATAAATGGTTGAATTTTGAAATGGAAGTGTGTATTTTGCGCTCCCATGGCACCGAATTGCGGCTGAGCAAAAGGGTCTGCAAATGCCCAGCCATTGTCTTGGGCGGTGAACCCGAGGCGTGGACACACATTCCCTTTCTTGGTAGACGGTGTACTCGCGCCACCCAACTATCAGAACGATGTGGTATTGCAAAACATTTTCAGTCCTATTATGACGGTAGCATCTTGAAATGATCTAGGATCGCACAGAATCTGCCATTTCGGAGTAATATGCTTTTTCAGTGCTCAGAGATAACGATAATCAAGTAAGGAAAAAGTTGACCTGACAAAAATCATAGTCGATGAAAACCGGCGATTTTCAACTGAAGTAGTCTTGGCACCTCCATTTGCAGAAGGTGTGTATGGAGTGAACCTGGGAATTTTTTGAATTCCGAGACCAGGAAGCACCCCTAAATCTGAAAAAGCTTTCCTTGGTATATGCAATACCCCATTTTTATTATGAAAGTTAGGTTCATACCGAGAAAGCGTTTCCGAATATACTGAAGCTGGAAGTACTCATTCAAACTCAACACATGCCGAGCCTGCTCAACAAAAGAGCCAAGAAACATTTGGATCCCGGTTTGTCCCGAAGTGTGGTCCGAGCAAGCGCATTTCTCGGTCACGTGACACACACACTGCGAGGTTTCGCAGCAGTTACCCCTCGCACGGACAAACTCGGAAACTTGCATTGGCGCTTCACGTGATTCCGCCTACCCGAGGTAGACCAAGTTCTTCTCCGCATCTGAACATTCAATAATATTGAACGCTATAAGCTTGAAACAGCCACATGAATATTGACCTATCGATGAATAAGATAGCTAGGAGCGTCGACACCGACGCGTGTCATATGTTCGGCATCGGCTCTTTGCACTCGGGAAAACTTGCGGGAGATTGCCGCGTCATGTGCCAGAGTTTCCCCGCTGATAGCAGCCACATAAGTAATTCTGAGAGTCATCGTCGTACATATTGACTCACCGTAAATCGCTCTGTCTGAAAAATTTGCTCCGATCGGCTTTCGTATAAATATCACCCCAGTTTTTTTTGGAACTGCGAAAATACTGATTTTTTCGTTCCGCCGTTTTCCTTCTTTTATCCTTTTGATCTTTCACCAGTCGGCACCTCCGAAATATTCATACCCACATTCGTAAAACTCACCATGCTTAGACGTTCCACCAAATCCTTCTCCACAGCCACTAGATTGGCCAAATGGAAGGAAGTGCCTTTGGCTCCCCCAGATAAGATCCTCGGCATAAGTGAGGCATTTCAAAAGGACTCGAACTCCAAGAAAATCAACTTGGGTGTTGGCGCTTACAGAGACAATTCCGGTAAGCCAATTGTTTTCCCATCGGTGAAAAAAGCGGAGACTGTCTTGTTAGAAAAAGAATCTGACAAGGAGTACACCGGCATCATTGGATCCAAGACATACCAAAATGCCGTGAGAAACTTCATCTTCAATAATTCCGACAAAGACTCCAACGGTTCCAAGTTGATCAATGACAACAGAATTGTCACTGCGCAAACGATTTCGGGAACTGGTTCTTTGCGTGTCATTGCGGACTTTTTGAAGAGATTCTACTCTTCTAGCCACATCATTGTTCCCAAGCCAACATGGGCCAACCACGTAGCGGTTTTCACTGACGCTGGCATGTCCGCCGACTACTACGCTTACTACGACAAAGATAACAACTCCTTGGACTTCGAAAACTTGAAAAAGTCGATTCTGAGCGCTGCTGACGAGTCGGTGATTCTTCTCCACGCGTGCTGCCATAATCCCACAGGTATGGATTTGACTCCAGAGCAATGGGAGGAAGTCTTGGCCATCATTGAGGAAAAGAAACTCTTTCCCTTGGTGGACATGGCGTACCAAGGGTTTGCATCTGGCTCTCCGTACAAGGATATTGGCTTAGTTCGTAAGTTGAACGAGTTGGTTGTTGCAGGAAATATCCCAACTTACGCTTTGTGTCAGTCGTTTGCTAAGAATATGGGATTGTATGGTGAGAGGACTGGATCCATCTCGATAGTGACGGAGTCGTCAGAACACTCGAAGGCCATTGAGTCTCAGCTCAAGAAACTTATCAGACCAATGTACTCGAACCCACCTATCCATGGATCCAGAATTGTTGAGACAATTTTCTCCGACCAGAACTTGTTAAACGAGTGGTTGTCTGACTTGGACGACGTCGTTGGCCGTTTGAACGTCGTGAGAGATAAGTTGTACCAGAAATTAGATAAGACAAACTATAACTGGGACCATTTGTTGAAGCAGAGGGGTATGTTCATTTACACTGGATTGTCTGCCGAACAAGTCATTGAGTTGAGAGAGAAGTACTCCGTTTACGCCACCGAAGACGGCCGCTTTTCTATCTCCGGTGTCAACGAAAACAACGTCGATTACTTGGCCGATGCAATTAACCAGGTTATCAAAAAGTAAGCTTGTCTTAACGGTAGTTAGAGCTAACAAATGCATCAAATTTCATGAGCCCAACGAAAGTAAAAGATTCTTGAAGCTCAACTTTAACTTTACTAGCGAGAAGTTTAGGAGCAAGGTTGCTAGGCTTCAACACTTTCAAAAGGCTAAGTTTTTAGAATCTTGTTTTTTTTTTCTCCTTCTCTCTTCTATTCTCATCGTTTTCTATTTTTTTCCTTTGTTCATCCTCTCTTCTGTCTTTATCTTCTTTTCATTTCTTTCCTCCTCTCCTCTGTTTTAATCTTCTTCTAATTTCTTTCCATATATTTCCTCCTCCTTTCTATTCTCATCAATTTCTACTTTCTTTTCATGTCTTCCCTTCTCTCTTCTTTTCTGATCATTTTCTAATTACTTTCATTTCTTTCCTTTCACTTGTGGAAATACCAGATTCCGCCACATAACTAATCACAGTTGCAATCAGTCATAAAGCTCTTAGAAAAGAGCTCAACAGAACGCTCGTAGCGAGAATAAAAAGTGATTGGGTAGAGGAAGAAAGAGGAAACAGCAGACATATTTATATAAGGGCCCATGCTATAAAGCTCTTCCCGGCTTTTCCCGTATCAAAGTGCACCTAATGCAATTCTCACAAGGGGTACAGTCAAGTTTCAACCACCCTCTTCAACCGCACCAATTATCTTCATGCGATTTGGTGGATGAGGAGGGGTGCACTTCAGAACGAATTCATAAGGCACAATTATCAAGAGAATTTTTGAGTCACAGTAGATCGAGAGAATGATGATAGTAACAAATTAGAATCCAGTCTCAAACTTCATTATAAAATCTTGCAGAGATTACCAAAAACTCTGGAAAGCATCAATTTAACGGTTGGCCACAGATTTGGTCTCAGAATAATTTGTGAGCTTTTCTCGGAGGCCACCCGTGAAGAAATTACCAAAAACTCTGGAAATCATCAATTTAACGGTTGGGCACAGATTTGGTCTCAGAATAGTTTGTGAGCTTTTCTCGAAGGCCACCCATGAGCCGACAACTATCTGACGACAGAGCAAAAGAGCACAAGAGCCAAAGAGCAAAAGAGGAAATATAGACACTCAGATTTGACCTGATATTCAAGAAGCCATCTCAAAAAAAAGCTTCCGGATTTGAAAGCGTGAATTGTCCCGGGTTCTTCACGCACTTGCGGCAACAATTCAACGCGGCCTATTATTATGGGGTGCTCTGCTGAGAGCCGTTATCTCAATTCCCAGTCGTAGATGCAATCAATCAGCTTGAATTGGTTCTAAGAATTCCTATAATAGCTGAAAGTTCGCAGGAAACTCGCTGAGTATTGAACCTCTTGATTATGCTGCTGATTATATTTCCCGCCTAAACGACCATCCGAAAATCCTTAGGAAATTTATGATACTCCTCATAATTATTTGCACCCAGCTTGGTGCGCGTTAGTTGATGAGTGCTCACTTACAGCAATACAAGAACCAGCTTGATACTTCTGATCGGCATTACGATAACTTCCACGATCACGAGGCCACGAAAACCGTAACTTGTAAACATAACCGTGATACGAAAACTACGAAGAGCTACGAAATTGTAGTGAATATGCTATGAAATTGGTTCACGACGGCAGGGTTTAACACCCAAATATTTGCATGTGATATACCATTGGGCTTGTTGTTCCCGTGTAAAGCAACTGCCTACAATTTATTGTAATTCTCAGACAAATGAAAAGAAGAGCTTACGGCTCATCTACCTAATAACAATGTCAGATGTAGCCGAGGGAGTGGATCAGTGTTGCGCGTTACGCGCGTTTTACGCCAAAATTACGATTTACGAAATTTGGGGCCACCGTAATCACCACTATAGTTCAAAATACGCTTTTGGCAGCCATCGTAATCACCATCGTAATCGTAAATCGTAATTCTTTGTCTAAGATATTCGTCATTTATCGTAATGGTCTCGTAATTGTTCGTAATTCGTTCATATTCTTGCCGCAACAAGAAGCCATAATTTAACCGTGCCAACCCTAAAAGAAGGAAACAAGCTCCCGAAAATTGTCATTAAATGGAAGTTACGATACCATGATCTTCATTAGTATGAGACAGTGATTAGCTAAAATACTCTTATCTGTGGGCAATTTATCCGCTTAGCACTCTGAAAATGTGTTGACAATATGGATAAATGTATTTACTTACTTCAAAACCGTGTTCCACCAATTTTACTGCAGACCTTAGCGGAACGGTACAACAAATTTCGGTACTTAAAATTCAATGCTTGATTAAAGTTTTCATATTCCCCGGGTATTCATGGGTATACTTTCGAGAGCAAAAGGAACGTTTCACGCAAGCGAGATAAGCCTTCCTTGCTCAAGTTAAGTCTCCAAGACATGTCGTTTGAATAGACTTTATTTCAAAGCAGACGAGCTCAGCTGTTTCAATCCAATGGAACTAGAATCAGCCTGTCAACTGGACTCTTCCGAAGAGATATTCGTCATCGTAATTGAGCACGCAGAATAGTGAAAATGGGCTTTGGAGAAGGCCGCGTGAACGAGGCGAGGCGAGTCGTTCTCGTTTTATGTTTTCAATGAACGAGCGAGGAGTACTTGAGTAACACAAGATTCACGGCCGGGAACACGTATCTCAGGCGCTTCTGCTTGGACTTCAACCCAATATCTGAACAAGATGTGCAGCACTGGTAAATGAGTACCTTACTGAAGGAAGACCTTAGAAAAACCGTGAAGAACGTAAAAGAAACGTGATAAAGAACGTGAAAAAGCGTAAAAGTAAACGTGAAAAACGTAAAGATAAAAAGTATTACGATAAATACGATTTACGAAAATGGGGGTCGTCGTAATCGTAAATCGTAATCGTAAATCCTTAGCGTAAACGCGTAATTTCCATTGCGTTTTACGCAAAATTACGACAGCGCCCAACACTGGAGGGTATGCCTCAGACGGTCATTCGGGTTCCCATCAATTTAAATCTCTCCGCTAGCCTGCGCTTAAGGCGAGTCTAATCAAAATTAAAAGAAATAGCACGCCTCACCAGATCAACCAAAGGACGAATAATAATATGCAATAATTGAGACTGTTCCAAGCCAAAGGCCCCATGCCCATGAAAGCTTCAATGTTAGAAGCGCATCATGAGTCCGAGCTTTGGCATGTTTTAACGGAATTGTGTGAAGAAGCAATGAGATATGCAGAACGAAAGAATTAATATCCTCAGCATATTAGTTTTCCCATGAAACTTCATCAGCAACGAGAATCGCGTTACGAAAATGGCAACAATACAAAAATTGCAAAAACTGCAAAGATTGCAAAAATTGCAAAATTCTCTTGAAACTTCATCAGGAACGAAAATCGCCTCACGAAAATGCCAAAAATGCAAAAATTGCAAAGACTGCAAAGATTGCAAAACTTACATAGTCTCATGAAACTTCATCAGAAACGAAAATCGCGTTACGAAAATGGCAACAATACAAAAATTGCATAGTTGCAAAAATCGTATCACGAAAAACACGAAGAACACCATTTCTGATCACGATTTACGATTTATTTTTCGAATTACAAGTCGAATTTCCTTACTTTTGTAGAGGACAGGTGTGCACGACGCGTCTCTTGGCGGAACTTTTTTCTCCTGGGAACAGGAATCGAGGGTGTCTCTCGTGGTCCGGAAAAGACTTGGAGGGCGGTATAACAGGCACATCCTAAGTCTGAGACTTTAGTTGCCAGGTGGAATTAATGCCAATATTGAGAAAAAAATAAACATTTGAGAGCATTGAAAAGGCTCAAGGCCCCCCAAAAAGTGACCAGGTGTTCTCTTGGAACATCCCCTCAGTTTATCACTGCGAAAAAACGCCAAAACTTTTTCGTTGTACTGCATATAAACATGACGACGTTTGACTTATTCAGGACATAATGGCATCCCGGTAGTTGTTATCTATAATTTTTTTAAATATTCTTCCAAAAATGCAGTCATTATGACCGGATCATCAACGTAAAAAAGAATCTCTCGCGTTGCTGCAAAGAAAGAGGGGTTCTTGAAGTGGGAGCTGACAAATAGTTCTTTGAGAAAACGCGCCTGCAGATTGCGCCGGTTTGTTCCCCACTAATCGCCCCAAAACCATCACTTCTTAAACGACAAGCCCAAAAGTTTCTTTCTCTACTTCTTGGAGAAGATCTCTTTTTTTTTGGCACACCGAGAGACTCTCTATCTTTCAGAATGTCTTCCACTGTTCCGACCACTCCTTTCCAAGACCAAAAGCCCGGGACCTCGGGACTCCGGAAAAAAGTGACTGTGTTCCAGGAGCCACACTACACTGAAAATTTCATTCAGGCAATTCTCAACGCCATCCCTGAGGGTGCGCAGGACTCTGTTTTAGTGATTGGTGGCGACGGAAGGTACTACAACGACCACGTGATCCAGCTTATCATTGAAATAGCCGCTGCTAATGGCGTGAAGAAAGTGATTGTTGGTGAAAACGGAATCCTCTCCACGCCGGCGACGTCTCACGTGATCAGAATCAGAAAGGCCACCGGCGGGATCATATTGACCGCTTCCCACAATCCTGGAGGCCCCAAAAACGATTTGGGCATCAAGTACAACTTAGCAAATGGTGGCCCTGCCCCTGAATCGGTCACCGATAAGATCTTCGAGCAATCCAAGTCGCTTTCTTCATATAAGATCGAGAAACTCGAAGCCGTGGACATTTCCAAGATCGGTAGTGTCACCGCTGGCCCAATTGAAGTCGAGGTCATAGATTCTACTGCCGACTATGTGCGGCTCATGAAAGATATCTTTGATTTCCCGCTCATCAGATCGTTCATTTCGCAAGCAGAAGGATTCTCGGTTCTTTTCGATGCCCTAAACGGTGTGACCGGCCCATATGGCCAGAAGATTTTCGTAGAAGAACTCGGATTATCTAGCGACTCGATCCAAAACTGTGTTCCGCAGCCGGATTTCGGCGGCTTACACCCTGACCCCAACTTGACCTATGCTAAAACGCTTGTTCTGAGGGTCGATAAGGAGAACATTGCTTTCGGGGCTGCTTCTGATGGTGATGGTGATAGAAATATGATCTACGGCGCCGGTGCATTCGTGTCTCCTGGCGATTCCGTTGCGATTATCGCTGAGTATGCTGACTCTATTCCTTACTTTAAGAAGCAAGGTGTTTATGGCTTGGCACGGTCTATGCCTACTTCGGGAGCTTTGGATTTAGTTGCCCAGAACAAAAACTTGAACGTATACGAAGTTCCTACTGGGTGGAAATTTTTTTGCTCGTTGTTCGACGCGAAAAAATTGTCTATCTGCGGAGAAGAATCTTTTGGTACGGGCTCAAACCATATCAGGGAAAAGGACGGCTTGTGGGCGATCTGTGCCTGGTTGAACGTCCTAGCCGACTTCAATCAGAAGTTCCCCGAGGAGAAGACGTCCATCAAGGCCGTGCAAGAGAAATTCTGGCAGAAATACGGCAGAACGTTTTTCACAAGGTATGATTACGAGGAGGTTTCCAGTGAAGGTGCCAACGCCTTGATTGAGTTGCTTGCATCGATTGTCGAGAAGAACTCCTCTGGTGCTCAATTGGCTCCAGGCTACGTCGTGGAGGAGGCCGATAACTTCTCATATACTGATTTGGACGGCACTGTGTCCAAGAACCAGGGTCTTTTCATCAAGTTCACCAGCGGCTTGCGATTCATTGTCAGATTATCTGGAACAGGCTCCTCCGGCGCAACTGTCAGATTGTACTTGGAAAAACACTCGAGCGACTCTTCCAGATACTCGCAATCGGTAGATGATTTCTTGAAGGAGGATGTAGCTTTCGTCTTGGAATTGTTGAGGTTCAAACAATTTTTGAACAAAGAAGAGCCCGATGTTCGTACCTGATCTGCATTGGTGAGAGCCCATTGGAAGTGCCAAAACACTACATTTCTGAAAAAAGGCGTTAGGCAGCTTTGAATCACACATAAGATTTATAAATATACACACATACCATTTAGCCATGTCACAAATTCCGTCGAAAAAAAAATAACCTCAGCCTAGAAACACAGAAGTCAAACCTCAACCGGTTTTCTGTCTTTTGGACTTTTCATCCCCGAAGTCTTCCTCTCTCTTGAGCACTCTCATTGTGTTGTTCAATATCGACAGAGACTCCTCGAAACCTTGTGATCTGAGCAAATCATCGAGTCTTTTGCGCATTGAGTTTTCACGTAGACGCGCGGCCTGCTCCATCGCCTCCAACTCCATTATCCGAGTTCTATATAGATCATTGACCAACTCCAACTCTGAGATCCGCGTCTTAAGTACATTGACTTCATAGGCATTGCTTGGATTGCCACCTGAACCGGCTCCCTGGTTGCTATTATTGTTATCATCATTATTGTGCGATTTGCGGCCCCGGTCCTCCTGTCCGTTCCTTGAGCTCAGGCCTTCTCTTCCCGATGAGCTGCCATCACCGGTTCCTGATCCAGAGACAGATCCAGATTGGTGCGCAGACAGAGTTCCAGGGCCAGAATATGGGTACTGAGAGCCATACAGCGAATTGTTGGTTCCGCTGGATGCTGAAGTAATCTGGTTAAATGGATGTGCCTGTTGCAGGATGTGCGGAGGAACTTGTTGTGAGGATTGTTGAGACAATTGAACGGGCGTGCCCAGTTTTTCTGGTGTCGATGTTGCTGAATATGGCGCTGCGCGTAAGTTACTGGACATGTGGGGTAATTGTGGTTGTATTTGGGTCCCAGGGATGCCCTGTATGGGCGGCAAAGAAGGCATGGGGTGTTCCATGGATTTTTGCTTCGCCTGAGAGTCCAGAAGAAGGAAATGTTGACCGAACGACGAAGAGGATGTCATCTTTTCTGCAGATTCATGTCCTGAACCCAAGGCTGGCAACAGCGGTGGCCGAGGAGACGTTTTTAAAGCCAGGGAAGGCGTGCTCAACGACGAAGAGTCTGTATTCATCTTATTTGCAGAAGAGCCCATGAGAGAGACACCACTGAGACTTGAATTTGATGACAGCGTTGCACCCTTGAACGATGCCGAAGGACCCAACTCATTCGACATATTTTCCAAGGCACCAGCGGCTTGCATGGCTGTCAACGAGCCTTGTGGAGATGTGATATTAGCAGGCAGAGCGTGCGTAGCGGTTCCTGTTACCGACCGCGCATTCAGCATCGAAGGCGTTGTTGAAAGCAAGAGCGGAGACGTGATTCTCTGCAAGCCTGGCGCAAACTGCGTGGGTGTTGATGATGGATAATGTAACAGTTGTACTTGGTGAGGTAAGGCCCCATGAAAATGATGGCCCATTTGCGGGAAAACCCCACCAGAGTACGGAGCTCTGGTCAGTGGTTGGAGCGGCGAGCGCATACCCTGTGCGTGGGTACTTGCACTTGTGTAATGCCCGATAGTTGCGTCTAGAGGCGATCCGTTGGGCAGGAGTTTCTTCGATTGCGTCGTGCTACCTGCGGCTGAAGAATTGGGCTGGATCGAGACCTTGGCATCCTTCAGCTTCAATTCGGGAGTATTGGGACCCAGGGATTTCGAAAAGTTTGGCTGTTTAATGCGGTTACGCAGCTTGATAGTATCGGTCTTCAAGCTGATAGGCCGTGGACGGCCATGCAACTTCAAAAACAACCCGCATGCGTTACATAACACTTGTCCCGTTTCGTCTCGACGCCAGAGCGGCGTGGTTTGAGTCTTGCAGTTGCGACATACAGGCAGCCCGATGTTGGTCTTTGTCGTGGTGGTGCCATTGGTGATCTGCGTGGTGGTTTTGGCATTCGGGTGCACGGGGTTAGGGTTGATTACCTGAGGCAATCTTTGGATCTCACTCATCTGGAAGCTTCTTTTAAAATGTATTCAAGACGTGTGGAAAACTTTCGTACACAGAAATGAACAGGGGTCAAAATATACAAATTAGTAGAATTTTCGACACCGGCGGTAAGCTAGCGATGAACTGAGCCAACAAAACTTGGATTGTGGAAGACTCTCGTGTGTTCTTCTTTTATCTATCGGCGGTATCACGTGTGCCAATCCAGTTCACTTCCTGGTATGTCTTGAGCCGGTAGTTTACTGGAAACTAGTTAAGAATGAACAGGAGATAATTTGAACGATGGAAAAACCCGGAAAAACCCCTGTGGCGAGAATAAGCACGAACAACAAAGAAAGAAAGAATATGTGGAGGGTGAAAAATCAGAGGGTTATTTTTTTCCTTCTTGTTTTTATCTACAGAAATCGCACTGTAACCTCGATAAGTGAGACAAGGAGAGAGGGTCAGACAGGAAATCGAGGCAATAGAAGGCGAAAAAGAAATTTAGCTTGGCTTGGCGGCCACCTGTTTAGATTAACAGAAAGAAAACTTCTCGTATGTAAATCACTTCTTTGATTAGTTTGACTACTATTGCCGAATTCCGTTCTGTCGTCTACTGTGTGACATTTACCATGTGGCATTTACGTATATCTCGCCTGGCGTGAGCAAATTCTGGCCGGGGTAAAACTTCGTTAGACGCTGTCACTTTCCCGGCTTATCCGCTTTGCTGTTCGGGTAAGCTATCAGGAGACTTGTCGATAAAGAAAATGCTGGAACAAAGAAAATTTTTCAAAAGCGCGACATTCTGGATAAGCACGACATGCATTGGGTAGCAAGACCCACCTACTCTCGATGCACGAAATCTCCCACAATCACTTTTTAGGACGGACTCGTTCCCAGTGAGAAACGAGAGCGAAAACGTGAAAGCTATGGCCTCGGCTCATTCTCTCATTCTTCACAGACTCTTGAAATTCTCTCCAATTTCCAAATCTCACTTTTTCTTCTTTCCTCTCCCTCTTCATTTTTGCTTACTCGCAGGCCACAGTTAGCCTAAAGAGTCGGCCGAATGCACAATCGAGATGAAGTGTACGAGACGTAATTGTGTGATCGCTATTCATGTGTAAATTCATGCCACATTCCAAGGTATCTTGTCAGTTCTGGCTGGCCTACTCCATGCATGGATGGAGATTTCATTGCATTCCTGTCTGATCACAGCCATTTATGCGAGCTTACGTAATTACGATAAGGCATTTTGATGCAAATTGATAATGCCGCGCGAACTAATGGGGTTCCTTTTGGCACGTGCACTTCCATTAATAGTAAGCTAATCAATTTGAGATCGGAAACGGATGCGCAATAGAAGATAGCCAGAAAGCTTAAAGGGCCAATCGAGAAATCTGCTCCGTAACAGGTAAAACCCAGCACATTTACAATCCTGTGACATTACCAGAACGCGTCACGTGAACACATTCATGCAGGCCAGGTTGCATTTCGCGGCCAGGGTCTTGGCCTTGGCTGTTAACAAAGGCGATGACTGAATGCATATACGACATTAATGAAGCCGTATCTGGGTGAGCATCCATTTTTGGAAAAACTACGAGATCGAAAGTGGAATTTCAACCTCAATCTTTAACTTGAAGGCAAAAACTTGGATGCGTTTTCTCGCGCGCATTCCGTCTAAGAATATCACGTAACTCCAAGGTTTCTCCTGTTCAAGGTTTCGTAAGTGTCCTTTGTACTGAAAGCGAGAAACATGTGTGGCCAGTCACTCGTGGTGATAATAGCCAGCAACCCCGTTTTAGCTTTCTCTTGTCTGTACCTGGTACATGTAAGAGAGTCAAATCTTGGGACAGGATTTTAAAGGAGACTCGCCGACTGCCAATTATGCGCTAATTTCCGGAACTGCAACAATCCGGAATGTGTCAAGATGGATTATGATACAAGATTCCTTATCCAAACTACACTAGACGCGATCGGTCTTAGACTCTATATAAAAAAACAAAGAAAATGGCACCATATTCCTTTTCCTCATTCGGACGGTAGTTGAGTGGAAAGAACAATAGGCAAGCCACTGTGAGAAAATGGACAGCTTTACCCATGCTTATCATTGTAGCGTCCAGGCTTGATCTTGAACTAATGATAGTCTGTGCTCCATTCACCATCCTATTTCCGATTTCTTTGGCTGCCGCTAAAAAGTGGGCATTTCAACAAAATGCGGAATTTTGCAACTCGTTTGTGCCTGCCACACAATTCGCTAGATTTTGCCGCCTGATTGAAACACAGATCCTTTTGCATGTAGGCTCGAGGGAAACAAGAGCGAAGAACTACAATAGGCAAGTCATGCAGATCTCATATTTGCTCATTTGGCCTAGCGATGTTGAGCTTGGGTGTGACTTCTCCGCCTTCGAAGATCGGTGGTGGTTGACGTTGAATCCTGCGTCATATATTATACGAAATACCGGTCACATAAGCAACTGAAATAGGCTAGTTTTTTGGTCATGCTTTGAGATCAGATTAACGTTTTCCGAAGAATCTCTCATCCAACACAGTAACGAGAGAAGCTTCTTCGAGAAAGAAAAGCAGATTTGATCGTGAATCGTAGCAGTGGTTCCTCGGTTGCAGCCAGAAGTTGTTAAGTCAATGACTGTCGATGGGGCGCACAAGATATTTTCAAAATAAAGTATTGCCCATGCAAATTAATCACGACTTGTTTCTATATATCGACACAGAGACCAGGCAAGTTGTATTCTGTACGCAAGGGTAAGAATTGGGGCCTCGATATATAAAAGGGGCCAGAATCCAATTTGGCCAATATCGCCCTTCTCAGACACCGAATGCCTTCATTATGTTACCTTGGGAAATCTGGTCGAGGTCGATCAACTTCAAAATATGTGGAAAGCAGTTATTTTCGCTTATCCAACCTTCAATAATTTCTTAAAGAATCAATCAATCACTGGCGCTAAGTCTTCCCATTGTCAAAAATAGCGATCCGGATCTGAGTCAACAAAGACAAGCATTTCAAGATTCCGCTGGAATGCCAATATAGACACTCGTGAAGGCCGCTGACCCTCATGAAGTTTGAAAACTGTATGAAAATGAATTTGTTTAAGCTGGTTGGAATCACATATGTCAATGTTCGTGAATGTGACGGTACCCAATGCACAATGCATATTACAGGCACACTTCTCCAAGAGATGGACACACCGAAGACGCGGCGTATGTTTCACGATGGATTCGAAAAATGGCTGCTCGTCTTCCGACGGCTCAGGTCGATATGCAAGAAGTGGGGTGAACTCCCATAGAAGGACGTACAAGTTTTCGAGCTTCACGGCCTCATTGACAACCTCCGCCAAGGTTTGATCAGCCGACGAAGCATCAAAACAAAGCATCAAAACAAAGAACTGATGCTAACAGACTCACCTTAACTTCGAGAAGTCAAAGAACATGGAATAATTCCAGCCGAATTGGCGGACGAGAACGCGGAACGGTCCAATTCAGGATTTCACGGTATTTCTCATCAAATCCAAACTCCAAATTCCTCAAATTAGGATAGCTTCCCAGGCTAATCATATCTTCCGCTAGGATTCCACAATTCAAATGTTCATGACCTCCTCGGGACTGGTTCACTTTGGTCTGCAAGAGATCAGGAGCGCTAATGGGCACCAGTGAGAAACCTACAAGTCATTAAACGCAATAAATGGTAGGTATATCTAGTCGCGGGTAAAACAGTCAGAATGCAACGCGTTCAGTTTAGGCAAGAATGTGAGTTTTGGGGGCTCTGGGGTAGGATAATCGTAAACTACATGGGCATTTTGAGCCTTATGGGCAAGACGTTTGTTCTTGAATGAGGTACCATTGGACTTTTCGAGACTTTCATCAAAACAATAGCACGGTTGCGGGCCCATTCTTGCAAAAGTTTCTTATGAACTTTTCATAGTATTTTCGACAGACAAGAATTTGGGAGCAATTGACTAGGAGCGGGGCCATAGAAATTACAGGAAAGCCAGCAAAGCGAAAAATAGTCGGGAGGGAGAAGGAGACGAAAATACGTGAATATTGAATCCGAAATCAACTTAGGTAGCTGCTCCAGAGATAGTGTTTTTTGTTCTGGACGGATGCTGAGCGGATACCGTCTTTGGCCATTGATCATGCATCCGTTCCCACGAGATTATCCAGCTTCTGATATGAAAATTCTCTAGATTGCGGACAGTGACTTTAGAGTAGTTTTGAGGTATGATGTTTGCTGTTTTGATTCGGGATATCTTTCTTGACTTGTGAGGTTCCCAGTAGTTGGGGTCATGGGCTGAATTCGGACGGATGTCTATGCTTGAAATGCTCCCAGATTTGAAGGAGACGATGGTCACTAGCATAAATTTTGAATGTATGTATTTTGTATTTTCACTGCATTTATCTTCGATTCAATTTGTTGAAGCAAGCGCCCATCACAACTTGTATCCTGTTAACTATTATGTTGACTTTTTTCAATAAATGAGGAATCCATTTTTGAAATTTGCAACTGGTCCGGTTTGAGGAAGGCCACTCTGACGGGAAGTTTTCTGGTAATTCCAGATTGCAAGGCCTGCTGATGAGGCCACAGTGAGGTATAGAGCAGGTCATTAGTTCCTCCGGACTTTCCAAGTATTTCTTTCAACCGCTCCAGACTTTGGTGAAGTATAAAGGCCTTGCAATCAAACTATAACAGCTATGCCACTCCATCCTTCTCCGAACAATCTCTGTGAAAATGAAGCAAAGACAACTCGCACTCGGAATCTGAGAAATAGACGCCAAGTCGAGTCGCTTATATCTAAGACCTTCAGATTCCCTCACCTTTAAGCCCAATATTCTTTACCAAGAGTATCGATGATAAGTGCGTCACAGAGACTCCCATTAGGTATTTGTGAATTACTGCTCATGATAGTTCCTGCTCATTTTTATTAATTAAAAAACAAACAAGACGACTGTTGTCATTCACGTAATCACCTAGACTCAGGTGTGGAAATAGAGCTGGTCTGAACATTCGGTATCAGGTGAATAGCTCGAGAAATCATCCATGCCCATGTGATTAAGTTGAGATCTGTCCTTGTCAGAAAAAAAGGTTCCGCCAGGCGATTATAGACTCGAGAAGTTTGTGGACAAAGGAATTGACTTCTCTGGCGCTATCTGCGAGTATCGCGTTCCACGGTTGCGTTATTTAGCACAGCAGGAAATGTGAAAGCCCGAGCAGTTCCTCGCTTTATTCACCACATTTAACCCATAAAATGAATGGTGAAAAGAAAGAACAGGCGTTTGAGTCGTGGAGTGGCCCTTGAAATTCTTCTCAAAATTCTATGTTGCAACCATCTCCTCGGACAAAAATATTTCGTTCTTCGAAAGATGAACTTGCCAGTGATTGCAACCTAAAACCTTTTTCCAAGTAATGACTCCACAATTTCACCGAGTTCAGCAGCGCTGGATATTTTTTTACACTTCAGATTCTTCCTTGAGGTCGTCGCATAATGCTCTTTCGTGAAAAGTCCAGGATCGTCAGATTTCATCTTAAAAGGGTAGTCCTTCTCCCCGCCTACCAAATAAAGTCCCTTGCTGCTCAGTTTAGCCACGGCTTGATATTCACACAAGCTTGGTTTCCCCTCACAAGAAATAATGGAGTAGTCGCAAGCAAAAAATTTCAGGAGACTTTGAATGATAGGCCAGCCAATCTTGAAGGCCCCAGTTTTATCGCTGGGTTGATCTCTTGGAAAGATTTTGTGATCTGCTAGGACCTCTTCAATGAGAAATCTCATGCGATCAGACTTCACACCTATCAGGATATTAGACCATGGATACCCCAAAAGTCGCATGTACTGGTATAGATAAACGCAGTATTTGGCCTCTTCGACGTTTACTGGTGAGGTGGAGCTTGGAACCTTCACATGCTGCACACAAGCCTCTAATCCAGGGTTGAATGAAGGTTCTATTTCGATCCCTGGCTGGCCAATGAGCCCAGCGATTTCTTTTCGTGTTCCCGAAAAGGCCACGGGGATGTGCTTTCCCAAATCGATAGTATGATTTCCAAATAACACTAGTTTCTTAAATCCGCTTTTAAGGAACGGAATTGATGATGTGTCAAATATGATAATATTATCGAAAGCCCTATCCACACATGGTAAATCATCCTCGGCAACTAACAAGTACTTGCACTTATCAGCCAAAAACGTTCTCATTTGCTCACATTCACTGGGACTTAATTTTAGAAGATCAAGTTTGTCAAGAGGAAGACGAGTTTCAAGCTCGGCGAATAAAGAGCGGAGACTCGAATAATGGTCGACAATTTCCTGGAGAGCATCATCAAAGTTTGAGCTTTCGATAGAAGCAAACGGGTAACTA
Source organism: Metschnikowia gelsemii (assembly GCA_030561745.1). Taxonomy (NCBI): domain Eukaryota; kingdom Fungi; phylum Ascomycota; class Pichiomycetes; order Serinales; family Metschnikowiaceae; genus Metschnikowia; species Metschnikowia gelsemii. The sequence continues at coordinate 29,943 of JAKTYA010000160.1, forward strand.
CCCATGCTTTCTTTCGTAAGCAGCTTCAAAAAACTTTTCCAAGCCGGCTCGACGTGTAAATGATATAACATTAGTGCATTCCGTATCGATGAGCGGAAATCATATTCTTGTAATCCTAGATGATGGCTGACATGCGCAACTTTCTTCAAGTTGTCTTGAATCCTCTCGAATTCTTGAGAAACAGACAAATTGTTAAAATCTCTTTTGAAGCTCATGTTCTTAGGGGAGCTCTCTAAGTGAAATAAATCGACAGCGGCTTTTGTAGGCAACACAATTAGGCATGTTTCGGTTTCCAGATTTAGAGCCAAAGTACGCAAAAAGGCGTTAATCAATTTGGGGGTTCCATTCCCCACACAGCTTTCCACGACTGAAGTCTTCTCCAGCATAATCGTAAGAAGTACCCAAGCTAAATCTTTAGGCAAAGTTTTGGACGCCTCGGGTTCCACGCATGTCACAAGACAATCATTATACCGGAACTGATTCTCGCCGACTTCACTATGCAACAGAGATTCACATGATGTTTCGTTTTTGGAGGCAGCCAAAACAGTCTTGTTAATACAGTCCACTGATATTTCGATTGGCAGAGATGCCATTTCTCTGTTCCAAATGTTGCATAGGGTTTTGGCTAGAGGCTTTTCCTGGTGAGTGAATTTCGACCAACAAAGGGCAGGCGGCAAAATAATCAAAGCGTTAAACTCAGTAATGATAGCTTGGTCTTTGAACCTAAAACTATTCCATTCGATTTTAATTGTGCCACCAGAGGAGTAAACTCGCGTGACTACACATGAACCCACACCATACTTGATCACGCGATTAGATCCACCAAATTTGTTTGGTTTACCAATTGCCATCAAGAGGATGAAGTCACCAGCGCTCACGTTGACACAAGCCTTTTTGTTTTTGGGAGTCACTTCTGCACAGCTACCGGAAACCTCAATGCCTTCTATTTCGGCAAAGTACTTACTATTCCCTTTGATACCGCGATCCATGGACGGGTCAATAATAGTGAGTCTTTCTAAAACTTTGAGTACGTGCTCATTGGCCATGTCGAGGTAGTCGTAAGCATTGCGAGATTTGATTTGGTCGACCCAAGATACCGAAAACGGGGTAAACGAAGGGATCGTTGGGCTGGGAAGAAACGGCATCAATTTTCTGTTTTCGAAGAGATCAAACATTTCATGTTCGGTGATTAGGGAGTAATCTTGGATATTTTCACAAGTTGGGACGGTATGGAGCACTAAAGTGGACAAGATCGACACCAATAGATCCTTTGAACCTTCCGGTAAGTGACATTCCGTGATCTCGGCCACCTTGTGAAGGGTTTCAGGTTCAAGACTTTCCAAGTCTTGCAGGAAAGCATCGACAGAGACGTCATGACGCAGCGACACAAACCGGGTCAGCGGGAACTTTTCAGCGAGCCCCAACTTCCCTATTTTGGTTTGAAACTTAACGAAAGATCCCGGATCGAGTGGGTGCCCCAATAGTATGATCAAAGAAGCCAACCGGCGAGTGAGGAAATGATAGTTTTCATTGATAAAATGAAAAGATATCCAGCAATCCTTGACCAATTGCTTACATCCGCCCAGCAGCAGAACAACACACCCCATACAAAATTGAAGAAAACTGTGGACGACAAATACAGAGTCAGGGTCGGCAACAGGTAATTCCATGAGTGATTCCACGTACTTACCAAATATCTGGTGCTTCCATTTACCAAAATAAGGATGGTCTATGAGATTTGTCGGTCTTCCAGCCATGATCACGCGTAAAAACAGAAAAATACATCCCTGGAGCCTCGCATCTTGTTTCCTGTAGGCCAATGTCGACTTGAATACTCGCAGAAGCAAGTCCGAAAGTTTTTGAGGGTCTGTCACCATCAAATCAAGACAACTTTGGCGAGCCAAGGCCTCAAACTCGTACGTGGCGATCTGAAGGAGTAATTCGAGATGGGAGTTCGTGACATCGGCATGAAAGAATCGCCAGAAAACAGTGGCGAAGATACCACTTGCAAGAAGGTCATCCAATTGGTCTGAGGAGATGCATTTTGAATATATGTCGGAGATAAGTGGCGCTTGGAGTTTGTTGGGAGGGTTCAGAAGCACATCCTTAAGAAGATCTCGTAGCGACACAAATTTCATGGCGGGATCTTCTGATTTTCTCAACAGAGCTCAGCCAATAATTCCCACCAAATTATAAATGAATGCAACGTTTGATGACAAAATAAATGTTGCTGGCCTCTTTTGAGCGAGGCTTGAGTGTTCAATGGCCCTGAGGTTTCGTGGATCTGTTTATTCAGATGAGCATCTCGCACCACTCCGGAAGGGGCGCGGCGACAAAATGTCCGCACCTTTCTGGGGCCAAAGGGGCGATTTGCGGCGCCAGTTCACGCCAGTCTGGGTCAGGAGCATTTGCTTTGTGCGTGCCTTTTTTGCGCGGGCTTCTTTTGTGAGGCCCTGTTTTGTGAGCCCGCCCGAGAGGGCCTGGAGCAAGGCCGTGGCGCCACCGGAGTGCAAAAGCGTGGAGCCAAATGCTGGAAGACTCCACATTCTCCTGATAAAGTGGACGGTAACATTCGTTACAAACACCGCAAACAGCTTGAAAATCTGTTTTCGACCGTAAGGCCGAAAGCCTTTCCATTTGAGTCTTAGTGGTCGCATGGATGAAGTCCGAGATATTTATCGCAGGACAATTTTCCGGAGTTTCGGTATCAGCTGGCCGGGGACTCTTAAACTCTGGGTACGTCTTCCAAATTTCCTCATAAATCAGTATCTCGAGGCTATTTTTATCACGCGTCAAGCTGTCGACATCACAGTAAAGTTTATCGTTCGCTATAGGAAACCCTAAGTTCCGAAGGTGGATGCGGATCTGGTGCATGCGGCCAGTGATTGGACGGCACACCACAAGAGAAAAGTCGTGTTCCTCAGAGTAATGGCCCAAGTAGAATTCCGTAGTAGAATCTGTAGCAAGTTTTGTAGCATTTGAGACATTCACATATGCGTTGCCGGCGGTATTGATGGAGAACACAGGGCACCGATACAGACACGCCGTGTAAGGAAATCGGCCGTTCACTCGAGCCACGTACCACTTTTCCACACTTGTCTTCGTCTGAAAAACCCGCATATATTCTGCTGTAGTGTTTTTTGTTTTTGCAAAAACAAGAACTCCCAGCGTTGCTTTATCAAGACGATGGCATGGCCAAACAGAACAGTTGAGTTCTTGGCGGATGATCTCGCTCATGGTGTTATACCTGTAGATTCCTCCTGGATGTGTCGGCACCCCCAGCGGTTTGTTGACAATTACTATGTCTGAATCTTCGTACAAAACATCGATATTCGAGGACGATTCTGGGGTCTCTTTCTGTACGAGTTTCGTCTCGTTTTTTGACCACAAAGACGAGTGTTTCTTCACTATCTCGTTTAAAATACTGGATCGTTTACCAATTCCCAATTCCCTCAGTTTCCCAACTCCCATTCTAGCTGCATTCCCATTTCCAACCCTAGACTCGTGATTCACACGCACATCTGGTTCGTGGCAGTGCTGGAAATTATGGATAATATCATGATCTCGAAGCAGGTGCGTATATACGGACGCGCCATTGATTTCTACGGGAATACCGGCCTTACCGTTGTTTTGAGTCACGTAAATGTCGCCTCGGTCCACTGCCGACCGCACGGCTTTTGTTGTCTGGCCAAGCTCGGTACAGAGAATGTGTGGAGCCAGCTGGTCCCGCCACCGTTCCTTGAACGGAGTCCTATATTCGTGGTAGTAGGGTGATACGGACCTTACTCCATTTTTGAACGAAAACACCGGCTCGGCACAACGTGTTAGGCCCATAAGATGTGGTGGAAAGGTGAAAACCGAGACATGGGTGTATCATCGGGTTGCTCGCGAGCCAGATTTGGGGCCAGGTTTCAGGGCAGATTTGGGGCCAGATTTGGGGCCAGATTTGGGGCCACACCTGAGTCCAGATTTGGCACGAGATTCAGTGCGCGCCCGCACCCGGTGCTGTATCTTTGACCCTCACGGTGAACAAGTGTTTTGAAGATATTGACGATATTCGTGTAGGACGCCCCGTATTCTCGTGATTGTGACTTTGAGGGCTTTTCAAGAAACTTCAGTCTCGCGTTTCAAAGGTCTGTGCTTGAAAACTGAACTTTGTGGCTGGTGCTTCCTAATTCATACTGCTGTAAATCTAGGGTAAGAACGTTTAGGGTGATGAGACTATAAGGAAGGACACTTGAGGATATTTACAATATAGCAATCGTTACCCTTGATCTGGATTCGGTTCTATGAGTTGCAATAAGGGATTTTTAAAAAAGGGCCCAAATCAGAATTCCGGCTGATCCCTTTCTAAATTAGAAGTGCTGGGAGAGTTTGGCAAGGGCCTTTCATAATTGGCAAAATCAGGTAGGCTTCAATCAACTTCAGCTTTCAAGAGCTACTTTGATATACCACTCAAAGTCACCCCATACATACCAAGTCTCTCCATGCATTTTTTGCAACGATAAATGTGACGCTCAATAACATTTTGTGCCTCTCAGTAAAACTTTGGAAGACCAGTTAGAACAGTTACGCTGGCCCATGTAAGAAAACGATGGGCTAAATAGAATCAAGTTTTAAAGCGATTGACATACGTAATTCGACGTTGTTCTTAAAAGAGCTCTTGCCCATAAAATCTTGACTATCACTAGATATATCCAGCCCTTATTGGGGTTGTTCTTGGTATTCCTGGAGGACTTAAAGTTGTTGAAATCGAATAATCAGTTAAGCTATCACTTTGATGATCTGCAAAAAGCAACCTGCGGGAACTCAGGGCTGTTTAATTCATTATCTCATTCCATGTCGCAGAGTGCTTTGATTCGACTGACTTCTTTCACGATTACCCAACTTCTTTTCTAGTTGTGCTGAGATCAACTACCCCACCAAGATCACGTCCCAGATGCAAGAGGATGAAGTTTGCTGGGAAAATTTTGAATGAGCGAACCTGGAGTCAATTGGGCAATCCCGAAGTAAGTTGAGCGATCCTGAAGTAAGTTGAGCGATCCTGAAGTAAGATGAGCGATCCTGAAGTAATTTGAATGATCGTAAAGTAGATAAGCGATCCTGAAGTAAATAAGCGATCCTGAAGCAAAGAAGCGATCCTGAAGTAACCCGGAAGTAAAATACGATCCTGAAGTAAAATAACGATCGTCAAGTAATTTGAATGATCGTAAAGTAATTTGAACGATCCTAAAGTAGATAAATGGTCCTGAACCAAAGAAGCGATCCTGAAGTAATCCGGAAGTAAAAAACGATCCTGAAGTAAAATAACGATCCTGAAGTAATCCGGAAGTAAAGCAACGATCCTAAAGTACTTTGAACGATCCTGAAGTAAATTGAATGATCGTAAAGTAATTTGAACGATCCTAAAGTAGATAAATGGTCCTGAACCAAAGAAGCGATCCTGAAGTAATCCGGAAGTAAAAAACGATCCTGAAGTAAAATAACGATCCTGAAGTAATCCGGAAGTAAAGCAACGATCCTAAAGTACTTTGAACGATCCTGAAGTAAATTGAATGATCGTAAAGTAATTTGAACGATCCTAAAGTAGATAAATGGTCCTGAACCAAAGAAGCGATCCTGAAGTAATCCGGAAGTAAAAAACGATCCTGAAGTAAAATAACGATCCTGAAGTAATCCGGAAGTAAAGCAACGATCCTAAAGTAATTTGAACGATCCTGAAGTAAATTGAATGATCCTAAAGTAATTTGATCGGGTGTAGTCTTATGGTCACTGTTTCCTTCTACACGCTGATGTCCAATCTGACACGCAGTTAGAGCCGAAGAAGCGGGTCTGCTTTAAAGCGATCTCCCGGAAAAGTTAGCTGGAGATCTCAAATTATGGCGAATGAAGAAAAAAACAGCTCCAACAAATGAAGAAAATGTCCTGACTTACAAGTCTAGTGATTTGAAAGGCTTCTAGTTGACAACAGAGAGACAGAGGGAGATAGGGAGATAGGGAGAGAAAGGGAGAGACAGGGGACAGAGAAACACAGAAATGGAAAGATAGAGATCCTAAAGTAGATAAATGGTCCTGAACCAAAGAAGCGATCCTGAAGTAATCCGGAAGTAAAGCAACAATCCTGAAGTAAATTGAACGATCCTGAAATGAAACAATTGATCCTGAAGAAATCCTGAGTTAAAACAACCGATCCTGAAGTAAAAAGATCAATCCTGAATTATCGGAACTTTTCAAGAACCGAACAGAAAATCCTTGTGTCTTACCCTTACCTAAAAATTCTCAGAGCACTGTGCCACATGTTGCGGGCCTCAAAATAATGTCATCATCTATTATCACTATAAACCATCCGCAAGCCGTTCTAGAGAATATTTTCTTTCCGCAGGATCTTTACGGGACCGATCTCCAAACCACGCTTTGAAAGTTGCATAGTTTTTCACCACTTGCTTCTGACATTGAGCAAGCACAACAAACGCTGCTGTGTGCTTCATGGTTGCGACATAATGCTGGATCCGTTTAGCTTCGGCGGTATTGCCCAACTGCTCGAGGTGAATTGCCATCGTGTCCAACCAGCGGAAAAGCATTTCCTGCCTTCGTTCGAGTCGGTAGGTGTAATAATCAGAATGTCGATTATGCGCATATGGGGGCATGTACTCATGAAACTGGGGTTCTGGACTCATGCTTTTGGCTAGGGAACAATGACTCAGTTGAACTTTTAAATACGCAAGAAAGCCTGTGTTGAATTAGCAATTTCTCGATATGAACTGAGTGTGGGTCTATTCCTATCCTAAGCAAATTATGGTGGTAATGAATACTCCGTAGTTTTTTCGCAGCCATTATCGGTTTACAAGAACAATCCGTTGGAGTCTGGCTCGCAAGGTGTTCGCACGGCATGAGGCAGTCTTGCGAAAATCGCAGTAATTCTTGTTTTACGTGAGATCTTCTCACGTAATATCTGTTCAGCTTGTTCAGTTTGATAATCTGGCATATAAACATTGTTTTGCGGGAGATCAACTTACGTAATATCTGCTCAATGTGATAATCTGGCATATAAATATCGTTTTACGTGTAATCTTCTCACGTGATATTTGCTCAATTTGCCACAATCAGCATAAGCTACCATTAGGAATCCAAACGACCTCGGTGAAGTAGCATTCAGCATATTCAATTGCTGATATAAGGCCCTAGACAAGGAGGGATCACGATCTTTTGCAGCAAGGAAGATCATGTAATCGAGTGTCGGAATCGTCGGTTCCCACCTTTGCCTATAAATTTCAAAGATGAAATCCCATGCCTTGAACCTTAGCAATTTTCGTGTGGCACAACCTTTAGCTAGAGCAACTAAAATCTTTTGGTTTATCGGAACTCCCTTGGTTAACATCTCCTCATAAATATTTAATGCTTTCTCAATGTCATTATTGTTCACGTATGATACGATAATATCCTGATATTGTTTTACGTGATATCTTCCCACGTAATCTCTGCTCAGTTTCATAATCCGGCATATAATCTTTGGTTTACGTGAAATCTTCTCACGTAATCTCTGCTCAATTTCATAATCCGGCATATAGTCTTTGGTTTACGTGAAATCTTCTCATTAGTTTCCGTTAGACTGTAATTCAGATTTTTGCACTGACTAAAGCCCTGTATTTTTTTGTTATTCTTTGAACTTTGTCGGGTTCAATAACGTGCGCGTTTTTGCAGCCTGCGCCCTTCGAGAAGTAATAAGTTTTGGCATATCTTTCCCAGGCTAGCTGTGCTATCACTCACCTGTTCTGTCAGTTATCCGCTCAAAACACGCCAAATCAACTCACAAAATGATTATGCTTTTCTCTCGAGACAGTACCACTTTTGAATGTTATAGTTACCCAAAATTACGTTTGAATCTTCCAACTGGAAGCCCAAAATCCAAACATTGGAAAGGTCGTGTACAGGCCAAAACCGCGGTCCATCTTTGGACAGAGCCTGAACAGGTCTGGCATTCATCAAAGCTTGAGTCTAAGCCAGCTAAACATACCAAAACTAACAAAATGTTCAAGTGTCTGGCGCGTTCATTCGCACGATCTGCTGCATCTCTAGAACAAACCACAGCTCCGGTGGCTCCTACGAAAATCTCGCCACTTTTGGCAGCTAAGCAGTTTGCCCCACCTGGAACCCCAGCGAAGAAACTTCTTGGGCTTAAAAAGAAAGAGGCCAGGTTGAAAAAAACAATCACGAGAGATGTAAACAACTTGAAACAACATAATTTGAAGCAAACCACTTTCTCTGTGGACCCCGTTTTGGGAGATGCGGCCTCGCAGTTTTTGCAGCGGATGAAAGATGAGATCAATGAACCTTCGAATTTGGCGTACGGTTATAAAAGAGAAGAATTTGAAAAGCTCCTTTATGGAGCACAAAAAGCCGCATTGGATAGCAGTATTGGGGGCCAGATTGTCACCGACCAAATCTGCGAGACAGAGGAGAAGAAAAGACGGGCATTGTTGACGATTTTGAACATGAAAAATACCAATGCCGCCGATAAAAGAAAGTTGGCCGTTGATTTTGCGCGCAGAGAGTTTCAGCGGTTTGACGGCGATACCGGATCTCCGGAAGTACAGGCGGCCATTATGACGGTGAAAATCCATTTCGGATTCGAGCATATTCGCAATTCTCCAAAGGATAAATGTCATATTCAGGCGGTGCGTGAGTTGGTTCAGCACAGACAGCGCGTACTAAAATATCTCAAGAAGGATAACCCCAAGCAATACTTCTTCACAATAGCCAAGTTGGGTTTGGCCGACGACGTGGTCACCTCGGAGTTTGCCATGGGCAGACAATACTTTCAGGATTATAAGGTGTGGGGCGATAAACAATTGGTTAAGTTATCTGAGAAGCAGCAAAAGAAGCAGCAGAAATACCTTGACTTGCAGAAGAAGGTCAACGAGTACAATAAAGTTGCCAAACAAAACCATGCGGCTCTTAATCAGTGATTGGTGTTTTGGATCATGTATATAGTCGGAGAAAAAACGGGCTCTCTTGGGTGGGCCGCTAAATTCAGATTGATCTCAAATCTGTCTGATTAGGGTGTTTTCGCCATTGTGGTTTTCTGTCATTAGATTTATAGAATGTCCATCTCGATGCACTTAAAGTATTTGAATTAGGGGCAAGAAGCTCGGGCCAAGAAGTTTGTTGTCTTCGCCCGGTGAATTAATACTTGATGACTTCACTTAGTCGTTCAATACAGTTTGATGGACGAGGTTGTTCTGATACAAATGATTATAATCCGAAAACGCACAGGATTCTAGGCCTTCTTATAGACGACTAATGATCTCTCTGTCTATTTTTGTGGCGTGAGCGCAATTACAGCCGCCTTTTTGACTCTCCAGCTCGGTCATTGATTGTCAGCTACCCGCTAGCACCCATCACTGAAAGGTGAATTCTCAGACCCACTTTAGATCCAACCGTGAATTGTAAAGTTTGCCGTATAGGAGGGAAATCTGTTTCTTCTTGCGGAGTTATCTGAGAAACTCCAGTTTTTCCATCATCTCATTGGTCTGACCACTTGTTACATGTCTTCCTCGACTCTCAAGTTATGAATCGGTGAATGCGCGAGATTCAGATTCCAATCATTGATTGAGGGCATATGGTGGGTAGGCATGAATATTGCCTTTTCCCCTCCCAAGCCAGTAAATGTTATCACCGGTAGTGGTGGTTTGACTTTATTCCAAGAGGATGCGTAGTTCATTCGTCACTTTTTCGTCTTATACTGGAGAGCCGACATAACTTTTTTTCTGACAGTCACATCTTTGGAAAATTGTGGGTAAAGACTGGATCACTCCTTCAGGCGCTGGAAAACAATGGATCTCAAAACCCAATAGGGCTTTCACAAATCCTCCGTTGTTTTGATTGAAAAAATAGAGAGCCGTTTCTAGATCATTCGATTCAAACTCGAGAGAAACCATTAGTCTGCACCCTAGTATCAGAGTCAGCATATGTATATAAAGAAGATCCAGACAGCGGCGGTGCTGATAGGCATGTAGAGACCGTCGTAAACCAGCCATTATCAATATCACACACCTCTTATGCTGAAGTATTGATCGGTCAAGAGCTTAACTTTGTCATCAAACCCCGCAGTCTTCAAGTCGTCGATTTCGCCCAGCAATTCCTCAATCAGCAGCATAATGTCGTTCAGAAGCTCGTACGCCTGATCAGCCGTCTCCTTGATCTGGATATGGAGCTGGGAGTTATCTTCAACCAACTGTTCATAGATCAACGCAAGTCGTTTTTCCGTGCTTGCTTGTGTCTGCGATACCCCTGCACCCATGAGTTGCTCGGGCGTCAACTGATCGACCTGGATCTGTTTGTGGTCGCCCAGGGCCCGCGCTTGTTGTGCTTGTTGAATGATTTCATCCAACTCATCGAGTTTCCGCTCGATGTCCCGCTCCACAAAGATGTGGTTGACCTGCTTGATACACGTGCTGTGAAAATACTTCTTCATCTGCTGCCGCGCATTCTCAAGCGCCTCGGGGCCTTCTTCTGTAGCGGAGATCGTGGGGAAACATTCCTCGAGGTGCTCGGGCCTTAGCAGTTTGCCTATTGTGTGTTCCACGGCCTTGGTCACCACTTTATTGAGCCGGTCGTACCTGATTTTCTCATACGCCATTCTGGTTTTCTATAGACTTCACGTGCGTATCTATGTGTATGTTTTTAATGGATTCGGGTGTGATAATACGTGTTCCAAGTTGTTTTGTCATGTGTTGATACTTAGCTGCACTTTGTTATTGTTGTGCGCGATCATCTCTGAGTGAGCGGGGCCAAGTTTGAAGCGCGGATCCAGATTAGAGCCTCTTTAGTATGGCCAGCTGGGGCTATTAACCGACACTTCTTCTGAAGATGGATCACTCTCGCGGGCCTGCCCGACGGTTAGTCCATTTCTTTGAGACACCTTTTCCTCTTGATAAGAGATGTTTGGTCTGGATTCCTTAAAATAAAAGTCTATCTTTACCCACAATACATACTAATTTCGCGCGCGCAAAATACAGCGAAATGATATTTTGTGCCATCACTGCTATGGCCACTTGATGCCTTTCGAGTTATAGATTGATGAGATCTCAGAAAGTCCTGCTTTTTAGCAACATACTTGATTTTAAAAATAGAGCATTAGTGCCTGAAACCAGAAACTAAAACCAGAAATGGTGGGATATCAGCATTCCGCGTAATATTTTTTATCGGTGATCAAGTATTTCGTTGCACGGCATAGCTAGCAGTGTTGCGCGTTTCACGCTTTTTACGCCAAAATTACGATTTACGAAATTTGGGGCCATCGTAATCACAACCATAATTCAAATTACGTTTTTAGGAGCCATATTAATCACCATCGTAATCGTAAATTGTAATCTGTGGCGTAAATTCATCGTAAATGTTTCGTAATTTATCGTAGTAGTTTCCGTAATTTGTTCGTAATTTGTTCGTAATTTGTTCGTAATCTTATTTGCGGGCAATCTCTCCACTTAGCACTCCGAATATGTGTTGATGATATAGATTTATGTATGTACTTACTTCAAAACTGTGCTCCACCAAGCTTCATTAGCGAAACGGTACAACATATCTCGGTGTTAAGATTTGTAATGCTTGATTAAAGTTGTCATATTCCCCGGGTATTCATGGGTATACTTTCGAGAGCAAAAGGAACGTTTCACGCAAGCGAGATAAGCCTTCCTTGCTCAGGTTAAATCACCGAGACTTGTCGTTAGAATAGACCCATTTTGAAAGCAGGCGAAATCAGCTGTTCCAATCTGATGGAATCAAAATCAGCCCGTTAAATTGGACTCTTCCGAAGAGTTACCTGTCATCGGAATTGAGCACGCAGAATAGTGAAAATGAGGCGAGTCGTTCTCGTTCTATGTTTTCAATGAAAGAGCAAGGAGTATTTGAGTAACACAAGATTCACGCCCAGGTACACGTATGTCAGGCGCTTCTGCTTGGACTTCAACCCAATATCTGAGCAGGATTTGCAGCACTGGTTCATGAGTACCTTACTGAAGGAAGACCCTGGAAAAACCATGAAAAACGTAAAGGAAACGTGATAAAGAACGTAAAAAAGCGTAAAAATATAATGTGTTACGATATATACGATTTACGAAAATAGGGGTCGTCGTAATCGTAAATTGTAATCATGAACTCTTAGCGAAAACGCGTGACTTTCATTACGATTTACGCAGAATTACGACAGCGCGCAACGCTGGTCCAGAGCCATAGAGTTCCATGAAGAAAATATTCTTAGATTCTATCATTTGATATTCCAAAAGGAAAGTAGAGCTTGCTGTGATATTCTTCAGAGATATGCTCTATGAAGGTTTACGATCTTCAATCCAGATACTGTGGCACATTCAACGTTCTATCAAAGAATAAAGCGATGACACCAAAATAAAGCCACCGTTCTGTAACGACCATCAAATAAGCCTAGACGATCACTAAAACGAATATCTTCTGGTATACAGATATCGAGGGAACCTCGACCCTCGCGTAGTCTCAGAAACTCCTCTTTGTATGAGGGTGTCATCAATCGCAAAAAAAGAAGACCAAGAGCTCACTCTAATGTTGACCCGTGTGAGTAATTAAGAAGCAAGACTGTCTCGATAATTCCAAATTTGTACCCCGTGTTGACGATATTCTTAAACTCGCGGTTTACGCTGATAAAGGCAATCGAGATTTGACGAGGTCCAGGCCCAGGTATGTTGGACCCGACATCCTCGAAGTCATCTATCTACCTATATGTCATAAATCCCTCTGAAGATACGTTTAAAGAAGAGAAAAACTTACTCATTCTTGTCTAGGAAGAAAACACATTCGCCCTCGCAGTTCCACGTCTCTGGACGTGACTGGGAGAACTCGCATAAGATCGTCAGAAACCTAGTGCTCGAGCCTCAAATACCAACAGGTAATCTGAACACTTTGAGTCTAACTGAGCCGGGGGCAGCACACCCGTACACCAGCCTAGGCCAGGAAAATCAGGTACCGGGCGAAAAGCAGCTAAATCTGACAGATATTAGATTATTATTGGATCAGTCAACTAAGATTATGGTCATGATTCAAGCTATACCTTTATCTCAAGTACTCTGGCCATTTGTGCTAAGGAAGGAAAGTGAACATTCGGTGCTGAAATACCCCGATAAGTGCATCCCCCGCTAAGTGCATGAAGATCGCATGGAATATTTTGGTGCCTTTCGAAGTTCAAGCTGGGGCAGCACACCCGTACACCAGCTTGGGCCAGGAAAATTAGGTACCGGGGAAAACCATTTAAATCTGACAAATATTAGATTATTATTGGATCAGTCAACTAAGATTATGGCCGTGGGTCACGCTCTACCTCTTTATCAAGTACTCTGGCCATTTGCGTTAAGGAAGGAAAGTGAACATTCGGTGTTCAATACCCCGACAACTGCATCCCCCGCTAAGTGCATCCAGATCGCATGGAATAGTTTAGTGCCTTTCGAAGTTTACTCTGGTAAAATTATACAGTTAATCCTCGTTATACAGCATTATAATTCACCTCTGTGTTTGCGAAAACTCCGAACCTGGCAAACGGTTTAGAATTATGTCGAGGGAACCTCGAACTTCGCGTAGTCTCAGAAAATCCTCCGTGAATGAGAGTGCCATCAATCGCAAAAAAGATCAAGATCTCAGTATAATCTTCATCCGTGTGGATACTTAAGAAGCAGGACTGTCTCAAGAATTTCAAATTTGTACCCTGTCACATCTTAGGCTCGATAGCCTGCGTTCTTAGCGTACCTTCGAGTACGATCTTCTTGGGCTAGGTGTAAATGGGTGCAAAATAATCTCGCGACTTGTTTGCTTCGGAAACCATCTAAAAAATAAAGAAGGATTAATCGAATATTTTGTTTAGAGATAATCGCCTTTCTTCAATAAGTTGAAACCCCAATGGAGTCTTATACTCAAAAAAATGGCTGTAATTACTCTGCGACGCATTCTGAACTCATCATGAATGCAACCTTAAGAACAAGGTATTTTTCAATCCTTTAAATACGGCAGCAGCAGCAGAAGATGGCTAATGTACCTTCTTGCTGTGAGGCAAAGGTTAAACTTGAAACTAAATTGATTCAAGTTTTTCTTTTTGAGTACTTGGCGTGGGAAGTAGTCTTCGAGAAGTGTGCACCAAATATAGTAAACACTCGGGTTTCTTCGCTGAATCATTCTCCTCAAATAGTATCATGAATTTTCACATAGCTGCGCTTTTGAACAATGTATGAGAACTTCAGAGAAAAGTCATTAGTGCCTGAAACCAGAAACCAAAACCAGAAATGGTGGGATATCAGCATTCCGCGTAATACTTTTCATCGGTGATCAAGTATTTCGTTGCACGGCATAGCTAGCGATCCGAACGGAAAAGCCCAGGCGGAACTAGATGGAAGAAACCAGATTATCCAGGTCAAATAAGGAAAAGCCTATATATTCTTGACAAGACGAGCGTGAAAGTAATGAGGAAAAAATCTGATGAATAGTACTCATGAAAAGTAATAATGAAAAAAAGTTGATAAGAGAATTTGATGAAAAGAAATGATGTATAGTATTGATAAAGGTAATGATGAAAAGTGATGTTTAAAAAGTTTAATGAAAAAATTTGATGAAAAGTAATGATGAGAAAATTTGATAGGAAGTGATGATGAAAAGCGATGATAAAAAAGTTTGATTAAAAAAATTTGATGAAAAGCGATGATAAAAAGTTTGATTAAAAAAATTTGATGAAAAGCGATGATAAAAAGTTTGATTAAAAAAATTTGATGAAAAGCGATGATAAAAAGTTTGATGACCTCACTAAAAGAAAAATTGACTGACCGGAATAGGAAACTTAATCCTCATAAAACAAGTCCATTAGATTTTATCAATTGAAATTCCTCTCCAACAAATACGTTTTTGAAGAAGGCACGGATTGTGGACATCGCCTCATCAAAGTTATGGAGCGACTCACTTAAGCTATGTAGGCTTTGCTGCGAACTACGAGTCTCATTACGAAATTTACGATTCATGATTTTCCGAATGACAATAGTCGTGATTCGAATATTGTTTTTGATTCAATATAATAAGGGGGCAATTTAGTGAAAACAGTTCTCTTCGCTCTTGCAGACCTCGTTGTATTTTTATGCTTGTTTGGAATTGTCAACTTCGTTTGGAGCGCGTTGACTATATTATTGGTATAGAGGGAACCCATTGATTGACCCTTAATTACGCGAATAATTACGCCAATTGTCCCGATTCGACACGAGATGACCCCAGATAGCCCCGTGGTCTGCCAAGGCTTCCTAATAAAGCGACGTCAAAGAGACTGCGTGCGGCCAAAAGACAGAGGCAGAACAAATCTGACTCCGGCCTACAATCCGAATTACCACATTGGGCTTCCGCAGGACATGGATACGTCAATGACGTCTACACCTTTATTTCGAGCCACAAAAGATAACGTGTGATAGACTTTGATTAGATGGAGGAAGGAAAATCGGGGCTTTATTCCCATTTGGTCTCTTCAAGGGCGAAAGTGTAGTATCAGATGTAATTCAAATTCCAATGCTCTTCAATTTGAGCTGTAATGAAATTCCAATGCTCTTCAATTTGAGCTGCAATCAAATTCCAATTCTCTTCAATTTGAGCTGTAATAAAATTCCAATGCTCTTCAATTTGAAGTGCACCAATCTGCAAATAAACTCACACCCATGACTGCAAATCAAACAGAAGCCAATAAGGCAGTCAATAAGGGTGAGAAATGTTTGAATATCGTGTCTTGATAACTGACCCAGACAAAGGCCTCCATGTACCCCTACATACATATTTGACGTCATTTCAAGGAGATTCCACGAGTAAGACAGGGGCCGAGACCAAGAAAAATAACTGATGGAAGTTTTCATCGGAATCTTCAGATTACGGTAACTGGTTTTGGCCCCAACCACCCTCTCTTCTAGTGTTAATGACCAATTTTCTCTTGGCAGGTCCCCCGCATCCCTGCCCCACAGAAAACAAAGGCTCGAGACCCATTAGAGCTTGTAGCAATCTGGCTCTGAATCTACCGGGGGTTTCGGCCAGTTGGAATTGCTCGGTTGATGGTTGGAGGTCTCATCATTCTAAAAGAATACTAGTGTAGCTAGTCTTCGCCAGATAGACTTTAAAGAGAAGTCTTAATAAGTTGCCACAGGTAATGAAGGCAACGGCCTTGCTACCTTCTGTGGTCACCTCATCAACTACAGTGTCCATCAGTGAACGGCCATATTCAGAAGTGACACAAGGGAAGTGTTCATTGAGCATCTCGACAATATTATTTCTTTCTTTGGACTTACTATCTCTTTCGTTTCCCACCCGCAGATACGCTTTTGGTGTTCTTCAGTCAGTGCTCTTGACACGCAGATCTGAAAATGTGGTTTGCCGTGTTTGCAAAATGCAGCTAAATTTTGTCCATATTAATACATGCTGATTAATACTCTTGTTATTCTTCAGTAAATGCTCTTGTTTTGTCACGAATATTACACGTTGATCTGAAAATGGGCTCCCCGCGTTTGCATAATGCTGCTAGTCTTTGCCAATTCAGCTTTTAGGAATTATTGATAGAAGTGACTTCTTCTGATATGGCAAAGAAGTTTTTGTACTGTAGTTTCTTAGCACACATTCATTGTGTTATGTATGGAACTGTGCAACATGATCCTCACCGCAAGTCCAATAAGCTTGAGGACTGTATAATTTACGGGACTTCAGGGGTTCATTTTTGATGGCAAAGAGAAAGAGTCGGACTTACAATCCGGACTCCAGTATTTTGGAGAAAGAGCCCTTCTGCTTACCCCCGGTGAATGAACGTCTATCAATCACTCCAAGCTTTTACAAGCTATGGTACATTGTGCTGTCAATGAAAATGAGACCCAAACTGAAAATGGCCGGGATCCGCATGACTTGTGTTTGAAAGCTCCCCCAACGCAACGCTTTCAATAAGTACTCGCCTAGATCTGTTCTGCAGCGGATTCTTTTAGTGAAAGCACTGAAAGCGCCGACATAAGAAGGCCGCTCTTATAAGTTTCGCTCCAATATTCAACATTTGCATTCTATTTCTAGTTCAGACTCAGCAATCTTTCAGATCAGAAACTCAGCAATGTTTCAGATCAGAAACTCAGCAATCTTTCAGATCATAAACTCAGCAATCTTTTTTGATCATAAACTCAGCAATCTTTCAGATCAGAAACTCAGCAATCTTTTTCGATCATAAACTCAGCAATCTTTTTTGATCATAAACTCAGCAATCTTTCAGATCATAAACTCAGCAATCTTTTTTGATCATAAAACTCTTTATCAAATTATTAGGGCTGAACTGCTGGCATCACTTATCTTGCTTCCTGAGTCCTTTCTTCTTTTGGTGTGACTTCGCAACTCTCCTTCTTTCATGATGTGGCGTTCCTCGGTAACTAACGCAATATTTACATAGTAACTAAAGTCTTCAAAAAGAGACAATTATGTTCACTAATCAAATTACGCCGCCAATACTGAGCAAATGGAATGGAGAACTTGCTGTGACTGCTGAGAGCCGCGCAGAGACTGCACTGTGGAACTTCTCAATTCTCGCTAGCTAGTTAGTCTCTCCACCAAGTTTCCTCCCTAGGTCTTTGCCAAATTAACTGTCCATAACCTGCGCCGGATCAGACTTGGATATCACCACAAGCGAAGACATCCCCACTTTTATTCCAGAAGCAGAACTGGCGATCGCTTTTTTTTATAATGCTGGACCCTCGTGCACTTATAGCCGAGGCCGAGAAGTTGGCCAAGCCCCAGAAAGGATTGTTTTCGTTCTTGGGAGGGTCGTCGACTTTCCGCTTGGAAGAAGCCTGTGATTTATACGTCCAGGCGGCCAACACATACCGGCTCAATAAGGACTTTGCTCTGGCAGGCACGCAGTTCACAAAGGCGGCCGAATTACAAAAACAACTCAACAACCACAATGACGTGGCCAACCATTTAATTGAGGCATACAAATGCTTCAAGTCGGTGTCACCCGCCGACGCCATTCTGGCGTTGACCCAAGCTATTCACATTTTCTTGACACAAAACGGCCAGTTCCGCCGTGCGGCCAATTTTCAGATGGACTTGGCTGAGCTATACGAGACTTCAGGAGACGCCACCAATGCCGCTCTCAGTTTCGAGAAAGCCGGCGACTATTTCTCCACAGACCACGCCGAGGCTCTCTCCAATAAAGCGTATCTCAAGTGTGCCGATTTGCACGCGCAGCAAGGTGGATACACCAAGGCACGGGACTTTTATGACGCCATTATCAAAACACTGGTGGGCAACAATTTGACCCGCTGGAACTTGAAGGACTACTTTTTAAAAAATCTCTTGTGTACCTTATGTTTGGACGATGTTGTCGAGGCACAAAAACGGCTCAATGCATTTGCCGAGGACGAGCCTTCGTGGCCCACCACGCGCGAGTATAAATTGGTCGAGGACGTGTTGGAATCGATCGAGAACGGTGATGTTCAGGCGTTTTCCGATCGCGTTTATGAGTTCGATCAATTCTCCAAGTTGGATAAGTTGAAGACCCAGTTGTTGTTGAAGATCAAGAACTCTGTGGTTGAAAAGGACGACGACGACTTGACCTGAGGCTGTCACTTTTGTTACATTTCCTGGCGCATGTATTCACAATAGCATTTTGTCCTCTTGATATTTGTGGAAGCCGTCTCGGTTTACACTTAAGGAAACAAGGTGTCTTTCAGTGGGCTTTGACAGCGCCCTGTTATTTGTGCTCAAAGGAGCGGGAAAGGCTGCCTCGAACTGACGTTTCCTATCGTTAACAAACACTAAGGGGTTGTTTACGCCACACTTGAAGTATGGCATAAGTGCTTAGTTGTTCGGAGAGCGGTACAATATTTGATCATTGAAGGTGGAATGTGACGCCAATGGCTCTGATCAGATACCGCGAATCCTCATTTGCTGTGGAAGGGCAGCATGTAATTCGGAGAAAAGAGTTGTCGGAAGCATTAGTGTTATTGATTCTGTCTTCAACTCAGTTCTTATAAGTAGTGTCCTATATCTTTTCTTTTCTTCACACTAATTACTAAATCTTTGTTCTACGTAAGTGGCCATGAATTGAGCCTTATACGGGCTTGCCGCCCAAGAACTCGCTCCATCTTCTGACCTCAGATGGTATCTCGAACGATTCAGGGATCGAGTCGAAGTTGACCTTGCTGCCGATCTTGGCCTTCAAGCATTGAGCAAAAAGCTGCGTGGTGTTAGGCTCGTTAAACAACGGAATGCCGAAATCAATGGCATTTCTTCTCATGACGTAGTCTTCATCCAACAAGCTCTCGGCACGTGCCCGGGCGAGGTTGAATACAGCAGAAATCTGATGTTTCTGGAAAATCTCTCTCAACGCACGCTTGTCGGTCTTGGGGAACTCAATCACCTCGACGTTTTCCGAGACGTTTTTTGAAATGTACTCGGCGACCTCGGGCGACGCCGCATAGAATTTGTATCCAAGGCCAGAAATTGTTTCTGCAACCGTGGCTAACTTATTGGTAGTCAAATCGCCACCAAATAAAACCCCGGTTCCGGGTCTAGGCACATGGAAGTTCATGGTGGACTGGATCGATGTCCAGTACGCCTCGATCAAGTCGTCTCCGAAACAAGCTATTTCCCCTGTGGACGACATCTCGACACCTAAGAAGGGATCGGCTCCGGCCAACCGCGTGAAGGAGAACTGTGGCACTTTCGTGGCCACACGGCCGTAATCTCTGGCCATCAAGTCGACGGGTTCTGGCACGTTCTCACCTAGGAGAGCCTTTGTGGCAATCTCGATAAAGTTGGTTCCCAATACCTTGGAAACAAAGGGGAACGACCGCGATGCACGAATGTTACATTCAATCACCTTGAGTTCGGCGTCCAGCTCACTCAATTGGCCTCCATGGTTGTCCATGATCACCTGCATGTTGAAAGGTCCCGTGATGTTCCAAGCACCAGCGACCTTGTCGGCAATGGCCCGGAGTCTCTGGAGAATAACTGGCGGTAAGTTCTGAGGAGGCAATACTAAAGTGGCGTCACCGGAATGGACACCGGCGTTTTCGACGTGTTCGGAAACCGCATGGACTAAAACTTGACCCTTGTGAGCGACGGCGTCGATGTCGATTTCCTGGGCTCCACTGATGAACTTTGAAATTACCACCGGATGGTCCTTTGAGACCTTGGCGGCGTTCGACAATTTTGTCTCCAACTCATTGTGCGAGTTGATCACCGACATTGATGCTCCAGACAACACGTACGAAGGACGCACCAACACAGGATAGCCGACCTCATTTGCAAATGCCTCAGCTTGCGCCACCGATGTCAACTCTTTCCATCTGGGCTGGTCCACACCAATCGAGTCCAAGATCTGCGAGAACTTGTGTCTATCTTCGGCCTTATCAATATCTTCCGGGTTTGTACCCATTACATTACACCCTTGGTTCTGCAAAGCCAACGCGATGTTCTGGGGCAATTGTCCGCCAAAGGAAACCACCACACCGCTTGCGGTTTCCATCTCGTAGATATCCAACACACGTTCCAAGGAAAGTTCCTCGAAGTAGAGACGGTCGACCTCGTCGAAGTCCGTGGACACGGTTTCGGGGTTATAGTTGATCATGATCGTCTTATGGCCGGCCTTACGCAAAGCCCGCGCCGTGGCCACCGCACACCAGTCGAATTCCACAGAAGAACCAATACGATAGACTCCGGAGCCCAACACCAACGTTCCGTGCTCGTCGAACGTGATGTCGGAGCAGGTGGCGTTGTATGTCGTATACAAGTAGTTTGTGTTTGCCGGAAATTCTGCCGCCAACGTGTCGATTTTCTTGACGAACGGCGTGATGCCAAAAGCCTTTCTTGCACCACGCACTTCTAACTCCGTCAGGCCCACGCATTGAGCAATTTGGAGGTCGGAAAACCCAAGTTTTTTGGCGCGGCTCATTAATTCCGTGTTGATGTGGGACAAGGCTTGTGCGGCTTCTAACTCTCGGTACATGTGCACGATGTTCATCAACTTATGCAAAAACCAGCGGTCGATTTTGGTGAGCTCATGAACCTGATCCACAGTATAGTTCTCATGGAGCAACGCCTGGCCCACGGCTAACCAGCGTCTGTCTGTGGGGTTCGCCAATGCCTCGTCCAAGTTATCGAAGTGGTCGCCTTGGAAACCGACGTATGCGGGGTCGACCTGACGGATTGCTTTTTGGAAAGACTCCTCGAAATTACGGCCAATGGCCATGACTTCTCCGACAGATTTCATCGCCGAACCAATGTCGCGCTTCACATGTTGAAACTTGGCCAAGTCCCATCTTGGGATCTTTGTCACCATGTAGTCCAAAGAAGGCTCAAACCCGGCAGTGGTGGTCTTGGTCACAGGGTTAGGCAATTCCGGTAAAGTGTGGCCCAAGGCGATTTTCGCCGCGGTGTACGCGAGCGGGTACCCTGTGGCCTTTGAAGCCAATGCCGATGACCGTGATAACCTGGCATTGACCTCAATCACTCTGTAATCCAAACCATCCGGCTGGAGAGCGTACTGCACGTTACATTCGCCGACCACACCCAAATGACGAATGATCTTAATCGCTGCAGATCTCAACATATGGTATTCTTCATCAGATAACGTTTGTGAAGGCGCAACCACGATCGAGTCTCCGGTATGGATACCCAAGGGGTCAAAGTTTTCCATGTTACATACCGTGATGCAGTTACCCACGCGGTCACGCACGACCTCGTACTCGACCTCTTTCCATCCCTTCAACGACTTTTCCACAAGAATCTGCGGCGCTAAAGATAAAGAGCGCGACGACAAGTCTCTGAGCTCGTCCTTGTTTGCGGCAAATCCAGAGCCCAAGCCTCCCAACGAATACGCCGACCGCACAATGATCGGGTACCCGATTGTCTCTGCTGCGGCCAACGCGTCGTCGACGGTCTCCACGGCAATCGACTCGGCAATAGGAATCTCGATTTCTTTCAATGCCTGTGCGAAAAGATCACGGTCCTCGGACGTCTCCAACGTCTTGATGGGCGTGCCCAAGACCTTAACGCCGTAACGGTCAAACACCCCCATCTTGTCCAACTGCACACCGACATTCAATCCGGTCTGCCCGCCAAACGTCAATAAAATCCCGTCTGGTTGTTCCCTCTCGATTATGTATGTGATATACTCGGCTGTGACGGGCAAGTAGTAGATTTCGTCGGCCAATTGGTGCGACGTCTGGTTCGTGGCAATATTGGGATTGATCAACACCGACTTTTTGTTAGCTTCCTTCAACGCTTTGATCGCCTGGGACCCAGAATAATCGAATTCGCCGGCTTGTCCGATCGAAAGGCCTCCCGATCCAATCACCAATACTTTGGACACGTCTACCAACTCGGGCTCGTGTGTAGCAAGTGTCTTCAAGTACTCGCCTCCACGGTATATGGGAGATTCGTTGCACAAAGAAACGCTGGCGGAAAACTTCCGAGCCAAATTCACCCGATACATAGTCGCCTTGGCCTGGCTGGCCCACGCTCTAGGGGCCCCGCTGAGACTCCGTAAAAGCATGAATTAGAGTATTCACGAGGTTTCGAGAGTGGGTTTTGAAAGAAGTAAAAAATGAAAAATTTCACCAAGAAAAACAGGTGGTCAAACTGGGTGCAAAGAAGGGAATTTTCACTGATTATATAAGGCCCAGCTATCGGAGAAAAAAACTTCGCCCAATGCGGTAATGACTCAGCGCTAGCCGCGATTGGAGATCAGTAAAGGTTACCCGCACCATGCGCAGTGCGTTTATCGTCTCTTGAATAGATGTGAGATAACGGAAAAAAATCACAAATACTCATATATGTATTATTTGTGCTTGCGGGAATCTAACTGGTCTTAAGATATGGCCTGAAGCCGGAGTGCTTTTTTTATAGCGGTAGATTGGTGGATCATGATTCTTCCTGTGGTGGACACTTAGAAGTGCACATAAAATCGGGATTATGAGCGAGACCCGTACACCAGACAACATCAGGGAATTTAACCACCGGGCGTAAATCACTTTTCTCGGGAATTTTGGCAGATATTTTCCCATTTGGCGGTTTCTTCACATGGTAGGGTCCATGTTTACCCTCTGGTTTTCATATAAACCATTTGGTGGTCAACTTTTCTCTGGTGTTAATTTTCTCCTAGTCGCAGCGCCCATATTGCTGTGAGATGTTCGAGTGAGATGTCAACGAAGAGAAACCCAGAAAAATGAGTAACTTTATTTTTTTATTTCCACGTATCCAGATCGTCCTATCTCTTCGAGAAATCAAGTATCTCATCTTACCTCAAATAAACTTGAAAGGCGTCGGATTGGAGCTGTGGACTGGTGATTGAGCGGACTCGCTTACGTCACGGCTATGTGCACTCCCGACGACATCGGTCACGTGCGCGACCGTCAAACGCACACTTGAGTAAATTACTCCTAGTTGATGAAAAATCCGTAATAAAAAAGCGTCTCTTTGCTATAGTCGTAGTGAGGCTGATATTGGAAGTTTCTATTTTCACCTTGTACCGAGGATGCGAGAAGTTCTGTGTGTTATTCATTCTCAGATTAGTCAGTTCAGGCCACTCCCACCAATTTTTGGGGCTGACACGATGGGTCTTGGAACCTAGCACCTTACAACTAACTCGAGGTCTCCTTGAATCCTCACTTGACGAGAAGGTGATCAGATTACTTCT
This sequence comes from Metschnikowia gelsemii, assembly GCA_030561745.1. Classification (NCBI taxonomy): domain Eukaryota; kingdom Fungi; phylum Ascomycota; class Pichiomycetes; order Serinales; family Metschnikowiaceae; genus Metschnikowia; species Metschnikowia gelsemii. The sequence continues at coordinate 53,644 of JAKTYA010000160.1, forward strand.
GTGAAATGATTTCGCATAATTTTGGAGCCTCTTTTCAATCGGGCTCGGGCCCATTAACGTGGATCGCATCTGCTACAATTACCGGAAGAGCGATGAACAATCCCCGTAAGGTTGATTATACAAATTCAAAGATCACAAACACCACTCTCTCACATCCTGCAAATTTGAACTTCCCATTGGCATGTTAATGCCGTTTTCACAGCATCCTTAGACGAGCTTGCCATGGCCATCACGTGACCTGCGTCTAGTCACGTCACTACGCAGACTTCAAGGACTCCCCAACCAAAGCACCCTTGATCGCCATGGCCGACTCGAACGAGGATCAACTTGCTCGTGAGGCCGATGTGACGGTCTCGAAAAATGTCACGCTGTACTCTGAATATAAGGGCTTTTTCATGTATGTTCTTTCGGCAGTGGCATTGGCGATGTACACAGTATGGATCTTAGCCCCACATTCGGTGCTTCTCTCGCTTGGGATTTCCTATTATCCTAACAAATATTGGGCCCAGGCAATCCCCATGTACTTTCTCATGTTGATGCTTTTCCTGTATGTGCTGGTGACTCTTTATAATACCGAGGTCCAGACTCTAAAGCTCGACGACTTGCGTGTATTCACTGACGAGCACTCTGTGTCTCCAGACGACGCTATTAATTGGCTTTGGAAGGCCCCCAGTGGAGTGTGGGACCTCCCAATCGGGCTCGTTAACGAGGTGCTTTATGGTAAAGGAGATGACCAGGTCTTTTATGGCGAGGTTCCGAGTGGTGAAGATGCGAATGAGTCTAGGGGTCTGGTAGATACACGATGGGGATAATTGGCTTGGAATGATATATGAGGCGTGATTAAGCTTGAGAAACTCTCGAAGCTGGTACTGATTTGTACTATTTTTGCGACATTAAGATGAAGTACTTTTAATTCTACAACAAGTCCTATGATTAAGTTCGCTTTAGTTGAAATGATGATATTTCCATCAAGAAGCGGAGCGGCAATGATGTATATATCGGAAGTTGTGAAGAGAAAATGAAACCGATGATTGTTTTCAAATTCTCCAATAAATCCTATGGCGAAACCCGCAGCAGACTAAAGCGATGATGATCAATCATGAAGCGGAGCGGCAATGATGTGTATATCGGAAGTTGCGAAGAAAAGATATAAGCGATTACTTTCACTGGCAACCGATGCAAAAAGAGAAACTTACGGGTGTTTATAGAATTGAGTCTATACAACTGTGTCTTCCTGGAAGCGTGGTTCCTGAGCGTGGTTCCTGAGCCTAGTTCTCCTCAGTAACTGATCTTTTGGCAAATCAAAAGTTTGCACATTAGTGAGGACTCAAGAAGCATAATAAAGAGAGAGAAAAAACCGATCGTCAATAATAGGCGTCATTAGGTTTGTCGAGGAATCCAGATAATGACTTCAATTTCACACATTTCTTGAGACACAAGCGACATCGGACGTGTTCATTTAATGTAGTGACTGTTGGTCCCGCTGACTTTCATGGTAGCAGCCCGTGTAAACGTTTCAATCAGTCGTAGTTCAAGAACTCTCATCGAAAATGCCTAGACGTTATAGACTGTGCGAATGAATTGTCTCGTTTCGGAATCGATCAGAGACATAACTTGGTTCTCCCATGCAGAACCCATCACCTCCTTATAACTGATGAGCGTTTGGAAAAACAACTCTTTAAGCTCGTCCAGAGGGTTGAAGTAATTGCCGATACAGCTAATAAACACTGCTAGGTTTGACCGGCCTTGTTGATTTGTCAACCCTCCTAGTCCATTATCTGGATTGGCCTTGAGAATTTCAATCATGCCGTAGAAACCAGACTCCTTCTCCTCATTCCCCATGACACACATCATTTGAGAACACCAAGAGTAAATGAATTCAGACAATCTGGGCGCGATCAAAGGCGCTCCTCCAGGTATTCCCAAGCGACCCAAACAGATTGCCGTGTTTTCCAATACCGTTTGCTGAGTATCAGTAGAATTAAGAAGAGGTATCAACAATGTAGCGATATTGGAAATGTATGGTTTGAATGCACCGGGTTTTACCTTAATTGCGATTTCGCCGAATGCCCAGATCGCATTATTTGTGACGGGAAAAGTGTTACATGAGTAATTGTTGATTTCATTACCCACGCAAACCGCGACCTGGTCCAAGTAAGGTTCTATTGTGGCCTCGCATGCAAAAATGGCCAAGTCTCCCAACAATGCATAGGCCAGCTGACGCACATCCTCGTCATGGTCTTCGAAACATGCTAGCACGGGCTGCATGATATTAGCGCCGTGTTGCTTTATCATATCAACGGAATGCTCTTTGAACCCTTGTACCAAACCGTCGATCAAATCGAGAGAGGTGACCATGAAATCCTTTTCGGGAGCTTCAATTAAAGGATCCGTATGGACGTCTTGATTTAGTTGAATGGCATTTGCCAAGATCTTTAGAGCCCGCTCGTAAACGGGCATTGCATATGGCGCAAACAGCTCGCCCATTGTGGCCGCCACAACAGACATACATTCTAGAAGAGGCCACAAATCTGTATCGTTATCATCTAACCGTTGCCAGTTTTGTAATAAGGGAGGCAACAAAATGTTGGCAAAGTCTGGAGTCAGGCCGAAAATGTCCAGGCCAATGCGTTCCACAAAAGTAGACACGCATTCGTAAAGATTGATCATGTTTTTCCGCTGGTATACGGTGAAGCATTTGGCAAAATGCTCAAGAAGAGGGCCCACGTAATACTGAATCAAGCTTACTTCTGCTGTCTCTACAAACAGCGAAAGTGCAGAGCATGCGGCCTGCTGCACGAGCTTTTTTACGTCAAGCGTCAACAGCACCACCGCCTCAAACGTGCGTTGGAAGTATGATGCAAATTGGCCGCCATCTACAGCTTCGCTGCATACCCAGGACGCATAGCGCGAAAGCGTCCAGCATGAGATCTGACGCACCCTGGTTTGGGTGTCCTTCATGCGGTCGACCAAGAACGGAATGAGAGTGGGTAGTTTATCCGTAGCATGATCAATGCAGCTACTTGAAATGGCGCCAAAGGCCAAAATTGCAGCCTCACGCACGGGCCACTCCGGGGAAACGATCCGGTCCTGCAAAACAGGAATGCTTGCGCTGACCACATCCTGCGGGTGATTGACAGAAACTGCATCAAGTGTAGCAGCTGCACATCGCCTTAAGTTCCACAGATCAACTTCGTCTTCCTCATCATCAGAATCGGAATCAAGATCAGAGGCATAGTTGTCCTCAGAGTCAGAGGCGTCAGGATCTGTAGGTCCCGAGCCTTTGCTCTTGGGTTTATTCTGACTTGCAGAATGCATTTCTTTGGTTTTGGCCATATTAGGCCGCATATCTTCCAGCTTATCTGCCTCACTGGCATTATCTCTTTCGTCCAAAAGATCGATCAATACGATCTGATCGTCAGTGTAAACCATCTTATCTAAAAGGACAGGAAGCACAGATTTGAGATGAGACTTGAATAGTGGCTTGTAGGACTCGTCGGGCCGCTCTGAGAGCGCCAAGAGGAACTCACATGCCTCCATGGCTACATTCTCGTCACCGGCTTGCATCAGGTGCACGCAGTAAGAAATTACGCCATCCATGTGCGGTAAAAGTTTATCAGGGCGGGTTTCCATGATGGTCAAGAAGGCCGTGCACACATTTTTGCGTACTTCAGCGCTGGTTTCAGGTTCACTAGCCATCAAAAATAACGCTTGAAGATAAGTGTCCAAAAATACAAGCACCAGCTGCGATTTCAATGGAACCAATTGGTTGAGACAGTGCACAACACCAGCCTTTATCTTGGGCGTGGCGTGCGGTGTAGCCACAAGCTCAAGGAGACGCTTCGTGATGTGATTCAAGGGCCTCTCGCCCAAGAATTCCCGGTCCAAAGCCATGGCACTATCTTCACAAATCTTGGCCAAGGTGTGGACCGCGGCTTCCTTGGATTCCGAAGACGTCTCGGGGGATTCCGGGATCTGCAAGAGTTGTGCAAGAGCGCCTGACCAGTTTTCTATGCCCTGTGAGGAAAACAACGATGTGATCACGTTTCCGGTGATGTTCCGAACCATGGGCTCGGCCAGCACAAGTCCTACCATGATATTGGCCTTGACATACTCGTGCGGTTGTTGTTTTTCGCGAAGAACGCCATTCTTCAAGTGGATTCCTGCCGCTGCACGCACGTCTGCGTCTCCTGGCGCCCCAGAATCGTGTACCAAAAGCTGACAAAGGTAGTTTTCAAATTGTGCTTGCGTCTTCGCCTGTGAAAGAAACTCGAGCGCCGCCGTCCGCTCGCCGTGATTGGACGAGAGCGTCGCCTTGAAGATCCGGCGGAGTTCTTCAAGCTCGGATGGTTCTGCCTGCCACATCGTGGAAGATCCTTCGGGGAATTTAGGGAGCTTGTGGTGGGTTCAATGGGTTCTAGAGGGCGTGGGCTCGGAGATTGGTGATCTTTTTTCGCTGGTGCCCTGCGCGGTGGACTGAGTTCGCGCCTTTGATAGAAGCGTCAAATTGTAGGCCCTCTCGCCACTTAATCCCAAAATATCGAACGAAACAGAATCGTATCTCAGGCAATCGGGCGGAATATGCGCTGTGTTATTCGCTGTATAAGGCTGCTCTCTGCGTAGCTCGGGAATGGGAGTACTTTGCGGACACGATTTTTCAGCGTGGCGCCCCACTTACAGAGCAAAGTGCGCACTTCAAGCGCTGATACACAGTAGTCCTTCGTGTTGAGAGTGGTTCGCGTGAGGGCTGGCCATGAATATTTGCTTAGCGTGGGTATTTGGATCTTCCCAGGCGATATATGGTTATTTTTAGGTCTGGGGTCATTTCAATTAGAGCATCGATCGGAACGGCTTCGGCGTCAGATTCTTGATCTGAGTCCACCTCATTATCATCACTAGAAGGAGAACCGGCTGCATCCTTGTCCTTTAAGGGAGTGTAAGGCTCATCCCCGTTAGCTGACAAAAATTTCTTAGCGTGCGTATTTAGATTTTCCCCGGCGATACATGGTTATGTTCAAGAATGGGGTCTTTTCAATTAGAGCATCGATCGGAACGGCTTCGGCGTCAGATTCTTGATCTAAGTCCACCTCATTATCATCACTAGAAGGAGAACCGGCTGCATCATCACTAGAAGGAGAACCGGCTGCATCCTTGCCTTTTAAGGGAGTGTAAGGCTCATCCCCGTTAGCTGAGTCAACATTTGCTTAGCATGCGTATTTGGATCTTCCCAGGTGATATATGGTTATGTTCAAGAATGGGGTCTTTTCAATTAGAGCATCGATCGGAACGGCTTCGGCGTCAGATTCTTGATCTGAGTCCACCTCATTATCATCACTAGAAGGAGAACCGGCTGCATCCTTGCCCTTTAAGGGAGTGTAAGGCTCATCCCCGTTAGCTGAGTCAACATTTGCTTAGCGTGCGTATTTGGATCTTCCACGGCGATACATGGCTATGTTTAGGTATGGGGTCTTTTCGATCAGAGCATCGATCGGAACGGCTTCGGCGTCAGATTCTTGATCTGAGTCCACCTCATTATCATCACCATCATCACTAGAAGGAGAACCGGCTGCATCCTTGCCCTTAAAGGGAGTGTAAGGCTCATCCCCGTTAGCTGACAAAAATTTCTTAGCGTGCGTATTTGGATCTTCCACGGCGATACATGGCTATGTTCAAGTTTGGGGTCTTTTCAATTGGAGCATCGATCGGAACGGCTTCGGCGTCAGATTCTTGATCTAAGTCCACCTCATTATCATCACTAGAAGGAGAACCGGCTGCATCGTTGTCCTTTAAGGGAGTGTAAGGCTCATCCCCGTTAGCTGAGTCAACATTTGCTTAGCGTGCGTATTTGGATCTTCCCCGGCGATACATGGTTATGTTCAAGAATGGGGTCTTTTCAATTAGAGCATCGATCGGAACGGCTTCGGCGTCAGATTCTTGATCTAAGTCCACCTCATTATCATCACTAGAAGGAGAACCGGCTGCATCATCACTAGAAGGAGAACCGGCTGCATCCTTGCCTTTTAAGGGAGTGTAAGGCTCATCCCCGTTAGCTGAGTCAACATTTGCTTAGCATGCGTATTTGGATCTTCCCAGGTGATATATGGTTATGTTCAAGAATGGGGTCTTTTCAATTAGAGCATCGATCGGAACGGCTTCGGCGTCAGATTCTTGATCTGAGTCCACCTCATTATCATCACTAGAAGGAGAACTGGCTGCATCATTGCCCTTTAAGGGAGTGTAAGGCTCATCCCCGTTAGCTGACAAAAATCTCTTAGCGTGCGTATTTGGATCTTCCCCGGCGATATATGGTTATGTTTAGGTATGGGGTCTTTTCGATCAGAGCATCGATCGGAACGGCTTCGGCGTGAGATTCTTGATCTGAGTTCACCTCATTCTCATCACCATCATCACTAGAAGAAGAACCGGCTGCATCATCACTAGAAGGAGAACCGGCTGCATCATTGCCCCTTAAGGGAGTGTAAGGCTCATCCCGTTAGCTGAGTCAACAGCAAGTGCTGTTAGGTCTTGGATCAGTCATGAAAAAAAGAGAGGAATGATGAAATATGTTTGTTCACTTGGTAGTATGGTCAGATCCGTTGAGAATCCGCCGCTTCAAATCTGATTGAGTGAGCGGGGAATACAAATACTCAGAGTATAAACCTTTCAACAGTGACAATGAAGTTGGGTGCAACTCGAACGGAAATATAAGGAGCTCACGTAAGAATGTGCAAGAGACCGCAAATTGCGTCTCAACCCTTCTTTATAATCCACCTCGATAGGCTCACACACTCGGCCCTCGTTCGATCTGAAAATTATCTGTCGCAAAAAATGTTATGGTGCCATCTTCCTACGGGTCCTCGGCGACTTCCTCGTGAACCCGTTGCTACTCAGCCACGATCACAGTCACTGTAACTGATGGTGTTAAGACGCCAAAGGTCCAAACTCTGACGGTGCAAACCGAGTAGGCTAAACACGGGGCAACGCACCAGGTACAGACACATTGAGGATGGACAAATCTAAAGCTTTTTACACAGTATTACGAGCAACTGTAAAGTATCAGTTAACCATATACATTTACGTGTATGATTTATCATTGATGCCGATAAGCACATTGAAAGCTGTAACACCTCTTGGTATGGCTGATAAGCAATGCAATATCAATTGACATCGCATCTGTATAGCAGAGGTTGAGGTATGTTGGGTAGGGGTAAACATGATCTTCAAAGGCACGTTGCCATTCAGGATTCACGCGCCAAACTAAAGTCGGAAGATTTTATGGTCCCAGAATTACCGAGTGTTCCATACTTAGTCAAATGGCTAGAGACTTCTTGACCTCTCCTTCGCGTTCTCGCCAGCGGAGTTTTCAATCTCGAGAACAAACGATATGGCGACGAAGAAGCAGAATGGATTACTGACAAGCACGTGTGAATTGTGGTAAACTCTTAGATTGCGTGGCCTTGTCGACGCAGGGATGGAATAGTCACCGCAAATGCTATGGATATAAAAGATCGGCTTAATTCACGCCAAGCCAGTCATGAGAAGCCGCCGATACCTAAAAGTTTTCACGCGAGCGGACGTCGCGAGTCGCTATTCTGAACGACCCTGAAAAGAGAAGGCATTTCCCCAGCAAATAGAATCATCTGGAAAAAGCATGCACCGAATAGTTGTTTTCAAATGTTTTGCTTCATTTTCATGTCCCCAACTGTGTTTAAGGTTGTAGATTTTTTGACATAAAGGAATGGGACTTATATTATTTATAGTTGTCCAGCCAACGACCAAACTCTTTGAACCAACCTTATGTTTTATCACACTGTGCAAAGCACAAAGAGCTTCCGAAAGCAGTACTGATCAAACACCCAAGTATCCTTCTCACTTGACGTGTTACTATCTCCAGAGACAAGTGAATTTGCAGCAGGCAACTTTTGCCGAATGCTGCACCCAGCAGTGATGCGGCAAGGTGCGGAATGATTCGATTATGAGGGCAACTTCTCTAGATTCTCGAAACTCGAGGCGTTGAAAGGACCGACGAAGTAAGCAATGAGTTGAAAAGTGAGGATCAGCGCACTTATAGACATCACAGACATCACTGAGATTATTACTGACATCACAGATATCACAAAGATCACACATATCACAGATATCACTGAAATCACTGTATCACTGACATCACTGGAATCACAGATATCACAGATATCACAAACATCACAAACACCACAGGCATCACTGACACACAGTCAATGTTGCCCTGGCTGCTCTGGCTGCGAAAAGCTCACTTCACCAGACTATGAGTGAGTGGCTCCATGGCCAAACATTCAGCATCATTTGGGACAAACGCAGCGATTGATTTCTACCCATCTTAAGAGACAAACCAATGCTCGAATTTTCAAATTTAGACAGATCCGGCCGAGATTGTTCATATTAGCAGAGTAGTTTGGGAAATTCTGAGAGAAAAGCAGTAAGCTCGATTTCTCCATAAACCGTACCACGAGACTGTTCGAAATCGCAATCTTAGTGTTTTGTTTGCGCCAGGTGAAAACCTCCGTTCAGCCCGAAAATCATGCGCCTGATTTCTCCCAGAAATACATGGCTGGAGCGAGATCCTCAGAGGATGTGCTCGAGCTCGGCAAGTCTCTCAGTGAGCTCGTCTAGTTGGCCTAAAATAGGCATAAACATGTCATGCACCGGCCGGGTTTTCCTTTTCTCGATAACTGGAGCCGAAGCTTGCGGAGACCCGGACACACAGTTCAAAGAGTTCACACTAGTAAGTGGCGTGCTGATATCGTCGACCAGAAGTGATTTTCGCGATTCCTGGTCGTCCAGACCATCGTTTTCTGCGTGACTTTGCTTCCCTGGACTCAGCTTCTTCATCCCGTGGGCAAAATAGGGCTCGAAACTTCCGTCGGAGTCTTCGTCCGAAAAAGAAATCCCATGCAGCTTTAAAGTGCCCCCAAATGAAGGTTCCTTTGTCAGGCCGCTATTTTTTGCCGCATGGGCCTGGATTCCCAGCGTCACAATATTGAGTCGGTCAAGAATCACAGACCGACGCACGTTGGTCTCATCATCGCTCCCGTCGTCAGTGGTCTCCGACGAAAAGTGCTTGGTGGGTGGGGTGTCTGGAGAAAACGAGCCTATGGACGCATTCTCTCCGGAAAATATAAGCAGGGGCTGCGTCAAGTCCTTAAGATCAAAGTCTTTTCCTTTGAGCCCACTGATTTCTTTGAGATTTTTTGAATAGGAACTTCCCAGCAGGTCAAGATTAGTTTCCCGCGGCTTGCGAATCTGTAGCGGCGCCTCGGCCGAATAGATGTCGCTAAAGACTTCCGAACGATCTTCCGGGTCAACATCTTCTCGATCATGAGCGTCGGAGGTCACGTCGTCGTGTCCCACCGAATAGTAGTGGTCGGAAAAATCAACCACATCGTCAGAGTACCCATCGTCGTCTTTATACTCGCTGTTGCTATTAGCTTCAGGCTCTAGATCAAGGTCAATGTCGCCGAGGTTTTCGAACGTGACCAGTTTGTTGCTTTGACCGAATGTGCCAGCCTTTTTGAGAATAGAGTTCGACCGTCGAAGAGTAACTGTGCCCAAAGATCCCTGGCTTGGAAAGGAAAAAGAGCCCGGCCGACTTTCAGCTTGATTGAAGGCTTGTTTGACCTGGTTCTCAATACTTTCTAGAGACACTGCGCCGGGAACTGAGGGTGGAAGAGTTCCACGAGAAAATCGCTCGAGCTCCTCGTTTTTGAAACAGTTTAGGCGAGCTAACCGCTCAGCATACGTTTCCAAACACTCAGCAGGGACGAACCCAACTTTGCCATCGTCGGCACTGTCATAGCCATGGCCATAATTATAGTCATAGCCACTATCAGCACTGGTACCGGCGACCTCCTCACGCGACCCCCTCTCGTCCCACAAATCACGCCTTTCTTGGCGACTCAATTTTTTAATGAGCCACCAGTAATTATCCAGATCATTTATGAGGTAGACGGGCTCATCACGACGTAGAGTACAATGCAGAGGGTCCGGCCCCAGAAAATCGAAAAGCCCATATAGTTTGGTCGGATCCATTTCACGCGGTGGCAGCCGCGGCGGCAGCGGCGGTAGGAGCAAGTCGTCCTCGCTGTCGGAATCATGTTCGAGTTTGTGTTGGAGCTCATGGTCAAACAGATGGCTCTGGCCATTGTAGTCAGTGGCAAAGTCGTCAGAATCATCGGCGAAATCGTCATCAAAATAGTCTGCATATCCGGTAGAAGCATATGTGTCATGTGAAGCCAGGTCTTGGGAATTCTCTACAAGACTCGGCGGTTGTGACCGGCTCAAATTTGCCAGATTGTCGGAAAGTCTACCAGGGGAGTATTCTCGGTCAAATGTCGTGGCAAACTGGTGCTGGCGGTCTGAAAACACCCGGTCAGCATCGAACTCGCTCGCCTGGCCGGCCTTAATGTATTGAAGCACCGACAGCTGAATGTTTTTCCGGGCCAAGCCGGAATGGGTGGGGTCCTGCACCACCGAGCCATGGGAATGGGCTGTATATGTCAGTGACGAAGCCAGGGCAAGCGAAAGTTTTCTCTCCAAATCATGGAGACGCTGGTTGGCGGTTTCTAATTTATCCTCGTCCATTTTGACGGGTTTATTTGATATTGTGTATATGTTTTATCAACCTGTTGATGGTGCCGAAATGGAGTCTGTGCTTGTCTGTGCACCACTAAGATAGACGAGAAAGGGCTGTGATGGGTGTTTGTGTCTGATGGCGATAAATCAAATGAATGGTGGCTCCGGGTCTAAACCACTGGTAAAGAAAGCAGCTTCAAATGTGCGGTAGCCTAACTTTTTTTTGAAGGGAATACCACGTCTATTGGAAGAAGCTGGTGAAGACTATATGATTTTTGGCGTTGTCGTTTCGTGTTCGTGATCCGGGCCTACTGTTTTGTCCTGCACTGCACTTTGCTGCTCGAGATCCTGCAACGCGCAATACTGCAAAACGCAAGACTGCAGCTCCGGGCCTGCGACGCTCCTCAGCCATGGCGCCAGCCAAATGTCTGTGAGACACTGTACATGAGTCTATAGGCTTAATAAACTAGTAACAGCATATAATGCGTCGTCCTTATCTCCTCCAGCTTATCTCCCAGTCATAACTTGGTGTAGCCAAAAGTGGTCCATTCTCAATCAAAAGATTTCCTGTTTTGGCTGAGTTTGAAGTCCTTGGTTGCAGTTTCAGGAAGTCGCAAACATCTCGTCTTTACTGATTGCGGAAGATCTGCCATTCGCAGGTCCAGTTCTGCGCATCGTTGCCAACTGGCTTCATACTTCGAATAAAAACAAGTGTGAGAGACAAGAGACGAGTTACAAGCAACAAACTCGATTAAGTATATGAAAAGAGAATAAGCTTTGTGCTGAAACATTCTTGTTTCACTCTATCCGCAATGATATATTGTGAAATCCAGTGTTCATTTCAGGTGCATCGACATTTGGCGAGCGCCGCTGCCGCGTAGCGTGTTTTTCCCTTTTGCATGTGCATGCGTGTGCCTGTGCCGCTTGCGTTTGCGCATTTGGGCTTGGATGTTGGCTATTATTAGATACCATCAAAACCAGAGCACATAAGTCTGATAGATTAGTAAATAAACAAAACATCTTCCGACCTTCCGTACCTCCTTTGAATGAAATGGTAATGGATCGCGAGACTTTCGGGATTTGAACAAACTGTCATTGTTCGCGTCTTGAAAGCCCGGAACAACACTTAGCATTGCCATGGGATTCGAGGTCGCTACAAAACCATACAAACGTCCTACCTTTTAGCTAGGATGTAAACTCTACGCATTCACAGCGTGCCTGATTTTTGGGATTTAATCGCGTACCAGTTTTGGAAATGCTTTTTGGCTCAAGTTTGATTCGTGTTCCGAGTGGCGTTTTCGGGGCGGAGCTATAAATGTCACCTCCAGACGGCAGACCACTTGAATAATCACATATAAGTCAAATATCTCTTTAAGTGTAGTCTACTATGAATGACCACTTGGACATGATCTTTAGAGCCACAGAAAAAATGCCCAAGTTGATATCGATCCTCATCAGTGCCGGTGGCAGTACCAGTAGCCGTGCAGTACCAGTTCCCGTGCCAGATGATGAAGCAGACTTTGGAGTATTGACAGCGAAAGAAAAGGAAGTAGCCTCGGTACCAGTCAAGGATTAAATGTAGGCAATCAAGTCGGACTCAGCGTCTCTCTTAAACACAAGTGCTCTCAAAGCAGAAGTGGAGTTGATAGGAGCCGATCTGCTGGCTTGAACCAAGTAGAGAGGAAAGTTTCCAGCATTGTACATGTCTTTGGCAGGAATGCTGATGGATCTTTGTATTGCCTTTATAAGAGACGGTGCAAATGGGTGGCATCACTTCTGGATGCTTTTCTGTGTGATGCCTCGTAAGAGAAAACACTGAATACATACTGGAAGTATTCAGCAGCTCTTTGTTGAAAGATGTGGGTTTCTCGTTGGTGCTTTTCTGCAGACACATTAAAACAGATCCGTTGCAGTGGTTCATGAAAAAGATTATAGAGTCCTGAAAATGAGCCCTTCTTTGTAAGTGTATTCCACCTTTGATATAATCAATGACAGAAACAGAGAACCCGAAATGATGTTGCAGGTTTACTCGGGCCACGCACGACGACCTTGATGAAGAACCAACTTCCAGAGACGGTCTAGTGGCACGAGCTGCTTGAGGTCATCTTCGTGGAAGAACTTGGGCCATTATTACCATGGATGTCCACCTTCAGTTTGTGGAAAACGTCGTCCTTATAGAATCTATGATCCGTGATTGGCTAAGCAATGAGGATGTATCATGAGATAATAAGCGGTGTAAAACATGTCCTAGAATGTTTACGAAGTTCGAATCCGGAACATGAGGCCTGAAGCTTTTAGGCTTCGATGATCAATTGTATCCAAATGATACAGCTTATACATGAAGCAGATGGGTGATCCCGAAAGTTGAAGCCAACCGGCATACCAGTACCAGCAATGAATGAAGACGAAATGTTACAAAACACGAAGCAGCAAGTCCAAAAGATGGCAAAGGGGCTAGTGACAAGACTGGCAAACAAGGTGTTGCTGATTGTAGAGAGTCCCCGAAAAAGATTAGGAGTAAATGGTCCTCAACGATTTAAGAATCTTTCAATTGAGCGTCTAATACTTATCATTTGCAGAGCCCTTGTTTACCTTTCGTCGTATACATAACAGCCAATTTGAATCTCCCTTCCCTCCCACACCCAAAGAAGCACTCAGAGCTCTTGCAGATATGAATAAGCCTCGCACTTCATTTTGGGAAGCTGATCATCTCTTCGCTTCTTGATGTCCCAAAGACTTGCAGCTAGAGTATGTTATAGCCGACCTTCTGACACTGGCATCATTTGTTTATTATCGGAGATATGCGTAACAGACTCAAGGGTGAGCCAAGCTTGACGATATAGGTTTTCGGTGCAAAGCAATGGGAAATACTTCTGCAACACATGGCTAGTCAGTAAATTTACTCACCAGAGGGGCCAGGCAGACGAGTGGAAGAGGCTATTTTACGCTAGCCCAATGCGGTTTACCAGAGATTCTGGTAGATGAGGACAGCTTTACATCCAGCCCAATACGGTTTACCAGGCATTCCGTCACTTTGTAGTTCTCTGTGGGTGTTTTATTGTATTATTTATCCTTGAACCTAAAAACAACAGGCAGTCTGGAAATGCCTCCTTTTTGAGGCTGGAATTGATCGGTATTAGAACCTATCCATGTAGATGCAAATCCAATTGATGGATATATTAGTCTCGTAATGCACAATCTTTACTCTTGAACAATTTTCAGAATTGGTTAGATAAATCTACATCTAGCTCTTCTGAGATCACGACGAGATCCCCTGGTACTTATTTGTGGAGATCATTTTCAAAAGCTCGAGGATTACTAACATTTTCCTTATAGTTTTGCCTGTATTGTGTTATTCGTTGACTTTTTAGTGGATACAAAGATTTTGATAGCTCGAGGTTTATCACATTTTCCTTATAGTTTTCCCCGTATTGTGTTGTTTGTTGACTTTTTTGAAAAGTACCGCATCTTTCCATAATGGCCAACGAAGTCTGAATCTGCCTTTGGTGATCAAACAAGATGGTGAAGTGACACTAATAATTCACCCAAGATTTTTCAGAAATACGCTGGTATTCATTCGGCCATGGCGCCCAGTAAGAACAGAACAGCGATGTTTGACCAACGAAGGTGTAAACTCAAAATTTGGTAGCTAGATTCAAAAAGTGTTTTATTCATTATACCCCTCGATAAACATATATAGTTTATTGAATAGCCGAGGCATTCGCTTTTTCGTTTGCATCGCTATAGAATAGGTTCCCAGTTATGTGCTTCACTAGTGGGTTGAAGAATTTGGAGGCCATCTCATCGTCTAGAATCTACTTGATAATCTGACTTGCGGAAAGTCGTGATGCTCAAGAACTTTGAAAGAAGAGGTATTCATTCCGTATTCTCGGTGATTCCGACCCTTTTCTGGAAACAATAAAGGCGTAATAAACCCCTGAATTATAAAAGAATGTAGCCGAGAGACCTTGAGATGATACCAGGGCAAAAGGTTTCGTGACTTTTCAAGATTGTTTATGAAGAGATCCGAACCAAGGAATCACAAGTCTATTAATCAAGGAGTTTCACATATTCAAATCAAAATAACTGGCCATACTGTTGATGAGCTCGGACCCCGCATTGGTGCTCAGGTGTACCACATAATCAGAGTCGAGGAAAGATAACAGAAAAAGTAAATACCCGCAAGAAAGTATTTCTTGCTGACAGTGAAAGAGAGAAGTTCCTGACTAATGCACTGACCACCGCAAACGTGTGGCGGCATTCCACCCTGCATTAGCACGCGCGGCAGAAGCAAATGTGTGGTAAGCCACGCACGTTTGCTGGGGGCGCCGCAGTTTCTTGCGTCCGGGACCATTAATCATCTTAGTAAAACGCGCATCTGCAGTCCAGGGTAATTTGTAATCACGGTACATATATATACGGGTGAATTTGCCTCGTAAATATGCCGTTGTTCTCTCGCATCAATCATCACGCATAACGTGCATCAAGAACTCTATCATCAAATCAACATTATCAGCTTATCAAATGTCCAAGCCTTCAGTTGCAGTTTTCGGTCTTAACGGTGCCTTGGGCGCGTCTACTCTCGCAGCCTTCCTGAACCCCGCGTTTAGCGAGCAATTCCAGCTCCCAGTTTTGGCTGTGACCAGAAATGCCTCGGCAAAGACCTCGACTAAATATGTCAAGTATGTACAGGGCGATATTCAAAGAGGCCAGGAATCCTTGATTGCGGAATTGGCCAACGTCGACGTGGTGATTTCGTTGCTTGGCGTCACTCCAGACGTAGTTGGCTACATCGAAAGCGTGGTGAAGGGAATCAAGCCCAGAGTTTACATTCCTTCGCAGTTTGGGATGGACCTTCCTGCCGCAAGCAAAGTTTTGCCAGGAATTGTTGGATTCAAGGCCGACCACTCTGAGAAAGTGCGCTCGCTCGGCATCAAGGTCGTTGACATTTATACCTCGCTATTTGCTGGCGGCCCATGGTTACGTCAAGTGGTTGGGCATATTGGTGTCGATCCTGAGTCCGAGACAGTGACATATCTTGGCTCTCCTGACACCAAGTTCTCGTACACGACCCTTGACGATGTTGGAAATGTCGTTGTTTCAGTTGCAGCCAAGGCGTTTGATTCCCCTTCTGCTTTCCCAGATACTCTCAGAGTGCAGTCCGGAGTCTTAACCCCTGCAGAGGTGGTCAAGGCGTACGAGACCAACAACAATACCAAGATCGAGGTGAAGGAAGTTGTTCCCAAGGAAAAGGCGTTGAAGGACGGTCAGGCCGTGTGGTCCGAGGGCTTCGATCCAAGCAAGTTCCTTTACTACTTGAACGTGCTTATTTCTCAGGGAGAAGACGCCGGCGTGCTGTTCACCAACAATGACGACGAGCTCGTGAACCCGGGCGAGACTTTGTGGACATGGGGAAAGTTTTAATTCTGCTTGAGTGAAAGTCCGTTTTGCTGATTTCGAGTTCATAGTAATTTCAACCAATAAATGTGCTCTGTTTACCCTTCGGCCTTTGACCCTAGATACTGTATTTGTGTATTAGACTAGACCAAAATCACAGTTTTCAAGCCTGACAGCTAAAACTTCCAGTCAAGTTGAAAACGCTTTGGTGAACAATATTCAAGGATGGAGAATACTGGTTCGTGGTAGAGTGTAGCGCTGGACCAGCAGCCAAAAACCCGACTTCAGATAACTATTACGTAAAGGAAAGGTTCAAGGATAAGCCGTTAATGGGGCCGGCGAAGCAGGAAACGGGACGTGATTTTCGGGCCAATTGCCTCAATGGACTACGGGGCTACTATCTTAGTATGCGGAATTCGTATCGCTCGAGAGTGAGGTTCATCAGATAAAGTTTATAAAATCAGACTTTGATTTTTCGTTGATTGCAGCGATAATCCACGCCGTCGTGAGTTGTCAGCAACATCGACACAATATTTTTGGACGAGCCGAAGCATTTGTCGGAAAGATGCTCTTTCAAAGACAAAAAAGCATTCGTGCAAAGGCGATGGGAGAAGTGGTGACCAATAAATCATGTATCAACACTCCCAAAACCCAGAAATGGCACGAAAAGAGATCCCTTTCCATAACCATGAGATAATTGCCTAAGCTCTTCGAAAAATCAAGCATTTGTTGGAAATCTGGTTGTTGCGATCCGTTTTGGGACCTGGGTTGAGGATCCGCACTTCAAAGTCTTTCGATTTGATTGCCAATCGATGCCGTATCTTCTTTTTCACTTGAGGAAGAGTACAATTTGTAAACAAATGTTGTTCTCTCAATCAATGGTCATAGGACAGCACAACCAGCATAGAACTTTCATCACAAAGTTATTTGGCCGAGTTGGCGCTTTGCTCGTCATAATATGGGTGATGTATCCCTTCTGTCTTCCGAAAGTGTTCCGAAATTTAGAATTCCTCGAGTTATCATTGTTCCTTTCACAGTTCGTAGCGTCCTGAAGTGCACATTCATATCAAGAGATTGAATGATCAAGATGATAAATCATCGGCGGGACCCTCCAAGCCCAAATTTTGCCCCTTTTCTCCCTGATTCTATATACAAATTGTTCACTGTCTATGGTCTAGTCTGATGCCCCAAATTACACTCGCTGGCAACTCGAGAACATCCTATGGGTGCGTCACAAGATGAGCCTCTGCTTCCCGCTCGCGTTCTCCGCTCTCAGCTTGCTCCGATCTCATTTCATACAATCTGATCTTTTTACGGATCCGCTTGAGTTGCCATTTGATAGGGATCATGGGCAAGTACCCATTGCGTTCCTCGGCCATACGGATGCGGAGCCATACAGACACAAATAGCCAGTACACGATATATGAGCCCACACTACCATAGGTGGCGGTATTTGTCCACCCAACAATGGCATTAGCAACCATCCACCACCCATCTTTAAGCCCGTTGCAGCAGTTGACATGCCAGATTGTATTGGCCACGTCATAAGACCCGGGCCCGCTGCCCGTTTCCGAAACATCGAGACCGCCGCATCTCCGCACGTACTGCTCCAACTCCAAAAACCACACTCCCCTGCTGAGAAGTCCCGCACTGACGACATAGAGAAAGCATGTTGAACAGATCAAGAAGTATTGCAACGATAGTTTATTGCCGCCTTTGTAGAGAGAAATGCCGATCCCAGAGCCCAAAAGAACGCCTGCAAGTACTGCCAAAGGCAACGAGGATAAGGGCTGGGACATGCCGATTCCGCCAATAAAGACCACGGCCTCCAAGCCTTCACGTAACGTAGTGACAAATGGAAGAATTGCCAAGAAGTACTTTTTGCTGAACTTTTCCTTCCTGCTCTTTGGACCAGGTTTTGCAAGAAGCGTCCGTGTCGACCCGTCCATATTATCGATCTCGTTGGAATTTTCCGGATTGAGCGTAATGGATCCATTGTCTAGATCGGCATCCGGAGTCAATGTGTCTTTAGACGGCGTTTCGTGCTGATAAGCGTCACCCAACTTTATCCACCACTTGACTTTCATGACCTTGTTGATCCGCAAAAGTCCCACGCCCATGATGGTAATGATCACGCTGGATAGAAGACAGAACACGCCTTCCCAGAGCCGTTCCGTGTATGACCAAAGATCTGTTTCAATGAAATAGAAGCAAAGCACAAACACAAGCCCGATGGCGAAGCAAATCGCAAGCCCTAGAATCGCCCCGAGCCATACTTGGAGCCGGAGACCTCTATTAACTTTCCGGACATGCGTGTCGGACTCCGATGTGGCGGATTCCTCGGGATCTCGTTTCTTGATGAACGAAAGAAGAACCGAGATGATGATCGCTGTCTCCAACGTTTCCCGAAGAATGATAAAGAAGATCTGGATCGAGAAGTACCGTGCCATGTCAAACATAATGAGGAGTTGTTGTTCTTAATTCTTTTTGTACCTCTTCTTTCCAGATTTCTCCGGTTTTCTCTTGTTTGTTCAATTTTCCAGTATTGCTCCGGTTTTCTCTTTTTTTTTCAATTTTCCAGTATTGCTCCAGTTTTGCTTTCTAGATATAATCGTGTGGCAAAGAATGTGCGTGAAAGAAGGTGAGATTTATGGTCATGAGTGCTATGGCCCGGATCTTTAGGTAGATTATGCGCTCTGGCGTTGGCTGCGATGATCGTCAGATGGCAAATTTCACGTTATATGCCGGCATGGCGACGGTCTCATTTAGTGGATGTCTCATTTGGAAGATGTCTCATTTAGTGAATGTCTTTTTTAGTGGATGTCTCATTTGAAAGATGTCTTATTTATAGAATGTATTATTTAGTGGATGTCTTATTTGGTGGATTTCTCATTTAGCGGCTGTCTCATTTGGAAGATTTCTCATTTAGCGGATTTCTCATTCGGAAGATGTCTCATTTGAATAATGTCTCATTTAGCGGATTTCTCATTCGGAAGATGTCTCATTTAGTGAATGTATTATTTAGTGGTTGTCTCATTTGAATAATGTCCCATTTGAGGAATAAGTATTTTTGCCGGAACCGCATTGATGGATTACATAGCCATAAGCTTGGCGTTTAATCCAAAATCGTTTCCTTCAAATTTGAGTACAATGTCTTCCCGAAATTTTAAAACTCTATTGAAGATACTGGGATCTTTGGCCGGATACATTTGATCCTCGTTAGAATCCACCTCGGTGTTGGCGGAAACCCCGAACGTCGCAAACGTTTTGGAATTATCGAGGTACCTATAGGGAAACAGTCCTATATGGACTCGATACATGATGCTTGAGCCGAACTAGCTACGAGCCTCTCAGAATAAAGATGAAGTGTCAGCCTAATTCTGAGAAGCGAGACCCAGTTATTGACTGTCGTGGATTAGGGAGACACGACCGGCTCCTACGATTACAGTAGGCAGACCAGAGGCCGTGCCGGCTCGGATACGTCCATTACCTAATAATGACCTCGAAATTCGTGTAGCCTCAGAAAAACCTCCTTGGATGTGGGTGTCATCAATCGCAAAAAAGACTAAGAACTCACTCCAATCTCGACCCGTGTGACTACTTAAGAGGCAAGATTGTCTCAACAATTTCAAATTTGTAGGCTGTGTTGACGATATTGTTAGATTTTTGGTTTACGCTGATAAAGGCAATCGAAATTTGACGAGGTCCAGGCCCAGGTATGTTGGACCCGACATCCTCGAAGTCATTCATCTACCTATATGTAATAAATCGTTCTGAAGTTACGTTTAACGAAGAGAAAAACTTACTCCTTCTTGTCTAGGAAGAGAAACACACTCGCCCTCGCAGTTCCACGTCTCTGGACGTGACTGAAGACCTCGCACAAGGTCGTCAGAAACCCAGCGCTCGAGCCCCCAATACCAACAGGTAATCTGAACGCTTTGAAACTGATTGGGCTGGGGCACACACCCGTACACCAGCTTGGGCCAGGAGAATCAGGTACCGGGCGAAAAGCAGTTTAAATCTGACAGATATTGGATTATTATTGGATCAATCAACTAAGATTATGGTCATGATTCAAGCTATACCTTTATTTCAAGTACTCTGGCCAGTTGTGTTAATGAAGGAAAGTGAACATTCGGTGCTGAAATACCCCGATAACTGCATCCCCCGATAACTGCATCCCCCGATAACTGCATCCCCCGCTAAGTGCATGAAGATCGCATGCAATTTTCGAGGTACCTATAGGGAAACAGTCCTATATGGATCGAATCCGGGTACGAAATCCATGTTAGTTGTTATTTGGTCCAATGGTAGCTCCAGCATTGTATTTTAGTAGTTGGCTGGTCCTTTCATTACAGGAGAGGAGCCGGGAGCAATATATGAAGTAAAAACGAACACACACAAACACATTACTGACACGGATAAACCCCTTAACCCTATCCCTTATACAGGCCAAGGGTGAAACCTGTCAGGATACATGATACTTGAGCCTAACTAGTTGTAGGGTTGTATATACGAGCCTCTCAGAATAAAGATGTAGTGTCAGTCTAACTCTCAGAAGCGAGACCCAGTGTTGCGCGTTACGTGCGTTACGCGCGTTTTACGCCAAAATTCCCATTTACGAAATTTGGGGCCACCATGATCACCACCGTAATTCAAATTACATTTTGGTAGCCATCGTAATCACCATCGTAATCTGTTCATAATCTTGCCGGAACAAGAAACCCTGACTTTACCGTGTTGAAACCCAAAAAAGGAAACACGCTTCCGAAAATTGCCATACTATGGAAATTACGGTATCATAATCGCCATTAGTGTTAGACTGCGATTAGCTAAATTACTCTTAGTTGTAGGCGATCGCAATTACCGTTAATCACCATTGAGAATCCTTGGAGGAATCTTTGGAGCAAGCCCGGCAGTCCTCCACGGCACTTTTATTGTCTTCAAAGATAAATTCTCCAAGTTCGAAGAGGCTATCGAATGATTTAGTAAAGGCTCATGAAGCCTTTCGCTTCTTCGTTTCAATAACTTCACTCCTCTTCATCAGACAAAAAATACGGATCAGCAGCCCTATTGCAACTCACCCGATGATATAATTAGACGTCCAATGTCGAAATAGTGCTCGATTGTTGTTTTCAGGCGCATCATCTATCTGACCTGATATTGTCCCCTACAATCAATTTCAATTCCTAGCCAAAAGCTTGATCCATTCATAATCTTTGCTCGAATCTGTCGTGAAAATTCTTTTTCGTACCCGTCTTTTTTGGGTTCTGCCCGTGTATTCCAATTGTATCCCAAAAATCCATTTTTACCTTTTTTCCCCAAGGCCAACGCCTCAAAAATCATGTCATCTTTTTGTACACCACACTAAGTCTTTCGTATTTTTCAGCGGTTAGCTTAACGACCCGTTCCATAGAATGATCGTCGAATGCTTCATAAAATGCGGCAAATGCACCTCGCTGCTGTTTTTCATCAAGGCTCCGGATTCCTTGTGGAACATTGTACATAAAGTGGTGCAATGAATGTCCAAATTCAGCAGACTTTGGTCCGTCATTCAACCAATCTGCCACTTGGCCCAACTCCTTTTCGAACCGTAGCAACTTGTAATTTGTGACTTTGAATTTGGCGTAGATGTGAATTTTGCGGATCATGCGGTACCAAGGGTAGTCTGTGGTCCATAAGTCCTCGACTTCCTGGTTGTACTTGTCAAAAATGCGAGCTTGGTCCACAGTTTTGTTTACAAGACGATCCAACTGATCTAGAATATGAATGAACAACAAAGGTGAATCTGCGTCACCACTTTCATCCTGCAAGTCCAGGTATAACGCCGACTTTTTGAGGAATCCGTACGTCACTGTACGATGTGCCCAAGTATCTATGAGTATTCTGTTGGTCTGTTTCATCTCCAGCAAGTAATCTTTGATCTTCGTCACATACTGACGCGTGCGGCTATCGACGACCTCGTGCTCGCTAAAAGAAAGCACCAAAATGCCCAAGAACCTCACCATCATGGCATGTAAGTCTAGGTTTGGATCGAGCTTTTTGGTCGCCCAGTTCATCAGGTATGTCTCCGAATCGGGTACAAAAAATGTATCGTTATGCTTCTGGCTTGGCCGGAACAGAAGACTCACCACGGGAGTGTCCCTATGAAGTTGGAACGTACCAGGATCCTTCCTCGCAAAAACCTGTCCTAGCTTGTTATTGATGAAAGCATGGTCTTGCTTTAACCAGTACCGCAAAAAGGAAACGGATTTGTCGTTGTCATCCTCATCGTCATCCCCTCCAATGTCATCTTGTTCTTTATTCACAGCGCTCATGAACATCGGCTCCCCTTGCGCGAAGAATCCTACCGAATCGACGACGTTGTCTCTGGGAAAATCAGTGGACTCCGAATCCTTGACAAGCCGCTTGTAATAAGGCGAGCTTTTTGGAAAAGGAACAAGGTCGGCCGTGCTGCGTAATATATGGTTGAACAAAGGGTTCGAGTCTACGGCAAAGTGGCTTCCTGTGACCACATCTTCATCCAAGTTGATATACGCGAGAATGGGCAAACTTTTCCCAAAAACAGCCGGGTCGTTCATTGCCGCCAATGCGCCCAACGCACCGCTTCGAGACGCATCCCATGAAACAAACCGGATCCGGCGAAGCGGTTTCCATCCCACTTTCTGTAAGTGGCATAGCCGTCGCATTGTCTCCAACATAATAGCATGTCCACTCATCGGATTACTTCCCGTCAATGTGTCGCGGGAGGCGCCCACGATAATTTCACTGTCGCCAAGCACGCCGTCGATGGTGGCGACAACATTCGTAGCACTAAGGTAGTCTGGCGAGAACGAGGATGTCATTTTGAGTTCAAGCGAGCCCACGGTGCTAATAGGGGCGAATTCCCAGCCCAGAAACTGCGGAGGGGCCGGGCCCAATGTACCGAGGATCGGAAGAATATCGGCGTAGCTCACAGGGAGACGGAACCTCGGCAAGACGGAGACTTGGGGCCTAAAAGTACGGGAAATTGCCGTTCCGGTTTTCTTCTCGCCGAACACCACCACGGCCGCACACCCTGAACTCTCTGCAAGGGCAATTTTATCCTCAAGTGCAAAGCCCGAGCGGAGCAGGTGAGAGAACACAGCGATTTTGCCATGGAGCGGGACATTGGACTCGCGCAACAACGCAAAATCCAGCGGGGTTCCGCCGTTACAGAAAACGTACCCGGCCTTCACCGTGCCGTTTTTTCCGAACACATAGTACGCCGGAGAAGGCCCTGCCTTTTCATGAAGCGGAGCCGTGTAAAGTACGCGGGAGGTCGCGGCGTCCACAAGATGAAGTTCCAGGAAGATCGCCAAGCGATAAGTAGGCGGAAGGGGATACTTATGTGTAGCTGTGATGAACCCGAGCGCCCGCATTTGTGTCTCAACATACACCACCGAATCAGGCGAATGGTTCGTAAACGACTTGAGATTAGCCGCCAGGAGCTCTTTCATCCACACAGCAAGATTCTCCTCGACTGTGGAGCCATCGTAGCCCGGAGTGTCGAGATCCAGCTGGACCAAAAAGACCCGCTTCACGTCGGACCGTGTGAAGTATAAGCTATGCCAGCGGCGGAAATCGCGGCTCGGCGACGTTCGTGGAAGAAACAGAAGCTGGAGGGTCACGATAGCGGCTACTCCAAGAACACAGAACCACCAAAAGCGGGCTTTGACAAGCCGTTTCAAGACCCGCAGTTCGACGGTGAATTTTGAGCGCACATCATCACCATTATGCGTGTCGGGCCCAAGCAAAGGACTGTTTTCCAGCGCAGTGGGTGCTGGGTTATCCAGAAGCATGGAGTTTTGAGGATTCGACCGCCTTCTACCGCCTGCTGTTGCGGCTTTTGTGTATTTAGACGGGGGTTGTGCGGGGAAGGCTTGTCTAGTGGGAAAGCCGGTATCCCGCTACACAAGAGAGTCGGAAATTCTTGCTTGAACCCCCGAGTTGTTTTTGTTTGGCCACGGGGAATTGGGAGGGTAATAAGCGGTGCTAATTACGCAGAGATATAGGCAAAGGATAAATGTAGTATGAGCCTAGACGCTGCGATCTTGGACGTGCAGGGCTGAGGGCTCCGCAGGTCGAGAGCCGGTCGCGGGTTTGATGAAGTAGGTCCAGTGCATGTTTAATTACGTGCCACTGGTACACAAAAATTACGATTCATGAAGCTTATACAAGGTTGACCTTGCTTTCTTTTTATGGTTGATATTTGAGAATTTGATTCTACATCAGCAAAACCTGTAAATAGATTTAAAAAAAGAACCTCATCAGTAGCATACTATATATATAATTAACCATACGATATCTAAGACATGTAAGTACAATACTGTTGATTCTGCAAAAACATGGTTTATGACTGAAAATACGATAAAACTGTAATACGATTTACGACTGGTATTACGATAATACGATAATACAATAATACGATGATGCGATTTACGACTGGTAATACGAAATTACGATTTGGTAATCTATGACTGGTGATACAGAAATACAATATCGTATTTTACGACTGGTAATACGAAATTACAATTTGGTAATCTATGACTAGTAATACGGAATTACGATTTGGTAATCTATGTTTGGTGATACAGAAATACAATATCGTATTTTATGACTGGTAATACGATAACACAACATCGGGATATACAAGGAATTTTTGGAGATGCAAAAAAACTCGTGGTCATGAATTCCGGCTTTTTACAAATCACCTCTCGATGCTACTTCGAAGATTATTTCTTGATGATGTATGGTGATCTCGTGAAATAGACTGTTAACCTGTCAATCATGCTCTTTCTTTAATCATACTCAGACAACTTTGGTGATCCGAAAGATTAGAGTCTACTACTTCACGTTCAGGAGTTGTGGTCGGAGTTCAAAATCGAACTCAGCTTTCACAGCTTCAAATTGCAAGATCTGTTTCTTGATGCGGTATGATGGGGAGAGTTGCAAAAGAAACCGCTTCAATTTGACACTCATGTATCGGAACCAAACTTTACGCGTTTACTATAAGAGGCGTTGCTATTAAAGGTTCTGATCGAGAGTCACATGACGAACTCCCTTTGTCTTTTATGGTTTTCCTAATGTTATTTTTCGGATTATTTTATGATGAAGTATTACCTGGAGTTGTAATTTCTTTACTGAACGAATGCAAATATCTCGTCGGAACTTTTAGGGTGAGTCTTTTGCGTCTTCACATAGCAAAGCTCGAAAACATCAACTCAAGAATTCATAACATGTTGAATATATTTTGGTGTAGCTTGAGTCGTAATCCAAATAAATAATGGTGTGTCAGCATAGAAATACCTTGAGTCACTCGGACTTAGTGGAGCCGGACTAAGTGGTGCTTGTCAACGTGACGTCGAATTCTATCACATCATTGCTGCAGTCTGTTGCTCACACTGGATAAGTATCATTATCACAGTTGGAAACAATCTGCGATTTACTTTGGTTAGCATCTTGTAAATGTTGAAAGAATATCGATCTTCTTGCAGTACATCTCAGAGTTCTTAGCTCGGTCTATTGAAGGCTGAAAGAGGATAGGTTGGATGGTCTTTTCGTCTGTGATAATGGATTGAACAACATTTGCCTATTGATTCGAGGCGAGAGAACGTGGCTTTGTTGCCTAGATGCTCATCGACAATATATGCACTGAGTTAAAAAAGGGAAACCTCCTCTCAAGTCACTGTGCGTGAATGGCGCTCCCTTCATGGGCAATAGGAGAATCCACATTATTTTGTGCCCCTTTCCTTCGGGATGATGGTTCTCAAAATCTAGGTCCAGAATGGGCAGCAGATTAAATGCGACCAAAATCCATAAAACTATCAGGCCTGTTATTGCTCGATATCTCAAACCTTTTGGCTTTCAGACGTTGTAAAATGATTCAATATATCTCCATTAAGTTCTCGTGCGAAGGGTTTGTGAAATTTCGTGAAGTGTTTTGGGGACAATTGCCACTAGCAAGGCCATCACAGCCAGTCTCTCATAAGTTTCGAATGGTGTTAGATGTAACACAAATGTTGAGTTGAAAGGAAGGCTGTAAGATTCTGAAATCTATAACGTCTCGTCTGGAAATATCAACATATTCTGTCCATCACAGCCAGTCTCTCATAAGTTTCGAATGGTGTTAGATGTAACACAAATGTTGAGTTGAAAGGAAGGCTGCAAGATTCTGAAATCTATAACGTCTCGTCTGCACATGTCAACATATTCTCCTGGGTCGTATCATGGGCAGGGAAGAAGCCAGTGAGTTTCATTTTTCTGATGATGTAGAGTGAAAAGAGGGAAAAGGCATTGTGTAGAAATTCCTTGCAGAAGAAGAAGTGCCGAGTATTCACAATTACGATCTTCAAGAAATGACGACACTCCGCAACTTTGGATTCTTCACACGAGCATTCTACGAGTGTACACCATACTCTGGACATTTCACCGTCCTTTTGGTTATACCATTAGGGATAAAGCAAGTCCAATTCGAGGGTTTTGCTGTTGTTTGTTGTGGTGAAGTGACGAGTTTTTTGACTTTCTTGAACCTTCAGACTTGCGGTGAATGAATAAAATGGAAAACATACAGTCAGTTTCTTGCATTCCATCGACGGATGCTTGTATGTGCAGATCATGACTTTTTCTTCGTTGTTTCTTGATGTGGGAAATCTTCGAAACACTTTGAATGCTTTGATGAGCCTTTGGCGTTTGCCTTGATTGTCCAGTGCTATTGCATTGTGCCTCACCTTTTTGCTAGAGCGAAGGAGCAGAGTCTCTTTCATCATAGGCTTAAAGTATTCAATGAATCAAACCAAGTTTTGTAAAGTGCAGAGCCTCTTTCATCATAAGCTTAAAGTGCTTCGTAAGATTCAATGAATCAAGCCAAGTTCGGTAAAGTCCGTAATAAATAACGAAAGAGCACAGTCTCTTTCATTATAGGCTTTCAGTATTCAGTGAATCAAACCAAGTGGTGTAAAGTCCGTACTTTATAAGTATATGTAACTTCATGAGAGCGAGAACATGTGTGATGTTTAAGTACTTCAACCAAAACCAAGGAACATCAACCGACGCAAGTCTTCAGATCGATAATGCTTCCAAATTGCGATACCTGAACAAACATGCCAAACTCGGTTGAGGTTGATTTTCGAGAGTTAGACTAAAACTGACAGGAAACTTAAGGCGACGTGGCTTTTTTTGTTCGGGAAGTATCAGAAAGCGCCGAATAGAAATTATGTTCGGGAGGTAAACGAGACACAAAGAATGCCAACCGGAAATTGATTGTGAGTGAAACCAGCTCGCAGCCCATCAAACTAATATGGACACGTAAACACGTAATACCGTAGCCACAAAAAAGTGCCAAGAGCCAGTGTTTAACGCCCCCGCTCCCAACGAATAATTGAGTGAGCCCGGTTCAGAATGACGCCTGCCATTACGTGGAACATCAACAGTGCGGCCAATGAGCTGATATTTGAACTCATCAAGGATAGATTGTCCCATGCATGACGTTTCGAGCAGAACTTTTCAACAGCAGAAGTTGAGCACGCGGGTTTCGCAAGAGAACATCGACCAGATCAAGTATCGATACCTTGAGAAGCGGGACCCGAACGTAATTCTTCTAAAGTCCTCGACTTTCAAACGTCAGAATCCGATTGGTAGGCAGAAAACTCATTCCAGGCTTGGTTGACAAGCCACTTCAACTATTCTTTCAAACCCGAGAGATATTCTCGGGCACAAAGGCGTTTGCCATGAAACAAGTAACATGGCCAAAGTGATAATCATGCTCGTTGTCGTAGATGATAAGTTACCTCATTGTGTTTTAAGCGGGTATCTTCTCAACGGTGCTTGGTTGAAGAATATCCAGTCTTCTTTTCAAAACAGTGATCCATATTATAGATACTTTTCGATCAAAGTGGTCAATTCAGCAAATCTCGAAGATGAGTTTAGATCACGAACCTATTATTTTTGACATATTACCTTAACGCATAACTGTGACAGCCCATTTGCGACTGCAGCATCGTCTGTAACAGGGGGTCTTCCGGACAACGGGTTGAGCAATATTGGGAGATAGAGTCTCCGAGAAATGAACCGTTTGGGATGATGGTAGAGCTTTCACATGCCGGTCTTCAAACCATGAAAGATGCGTTAGACACGACATTGTCTCCAGTGATATTCTCTAACTCTTCGGCATATGCTCTTTGTAAGCATCATCGAAATATGCCAGACGATATTTTACAACTAGTTAAAAAGAACAAGGGAGTTGTTTATGTGAAATTTTATCCGGATTTCATCAGCAGTAAGCATGATGGAAAAGCCACGATCACAGATGCCGGCAATCATATTGTGTACCAAAATCCCCAGTCTTCTCTTCCAAAAAGTGATCCATGTTATAGATACTTTTTGATCATAGTGAATGATTCAGCGAAATTTGAGGATATTTCAAGTCCACGAACCTATTATTTCTGACTGGCACAACAAATTCAAGATGTACCTCTTCCACTTTAATGATGAATTGCGGTGTCCATCGACCACTACAACTCCTCTGAAAGGCTGAAGAGATTTCGAGTGAACATGGCATTCATGAACAATCCAAAGAAAGCTAAGCTCTGTCCAGCTTATCATCTACAAGTCTCGGCCCCACACGTAAACCCAAAATTAAACCCTGAAAAAAAGCGGTTATCTTGGGCAGTGACCAACAGACAAGGCAGCCAGCGTCCGTTAGCAGCAAGACATAGCGAGCCGAGGCCTGGGACTGCGGATCTCAGTCGAGATAAGCCGTGCGAGGTTTGTCGTGTTCTCGTCCGGTTTCGCTCGGTTTCTCATAAGAGACCAAACTTCACTTCATCGAGTTTTTGATGCTGCAGTGAGAAATACCCGGGTAATCCCAGAAAGGCTCCAAATTCAAAAACAGTCCATCCGAAAAACAGTCCTTTTCAAATAATGGCCTGGCCTCAGAATCAGTCCAGGCTACGGTCAAATCTCGTTTGAAACGTGACCAACTCACCATCACGTCACGTGCTCCTCGCTTGGTATCTCTAGCGTTATCAATCAATAGAATCAATCAATGGAATCAAGCAAGGGCGCGCAGACGCAGGTGCCCTGTTGCGCAATATGTGCAACATATACAGGCACACAATGGAAACT
Source organism: Metschnikowia gelsemii (assembly GCA_030561745.1). NCBI lineage: Eukaryota > Fungi > Ascomycota > Pichiomycetes > Serinales > Metschnikowiaceae > Metschnikowia > Metschnikowia gelsemii. The sequence continues at coordinate 82,792 of JAKTYA010000160.1, forward strand.
CCTTTAATTGTCCAAGCACGAACATGCAAGATTGTAATATCTGGTATATTCAACTTCCCAAAATCATTGCTGCAATTCATCTTCAATCTTCGTATTCTTTATACATAGAACCCGATCCGAATCCGGAACAGCAGGGTGGAAAACTACGCGGTTGCAGAATCTCTGGAAAGGGAACCAAGCAAATCTCTTCGCTGCATCTCACCTGTGGCTTCTTTTTTTTTTTCTTTTTTTTGACGTTCACCTTGCGATATATAAGAATCTGCACATATCGGGTGTAGAATTGGATATATACACTTCCGACATCTTTCTGGAAATCGAGGCTTTCCTATTAAAACTAGCAGGTTCCCGTGTTACTTCTTGTCTCCAACCGGATCCACAATTATACGCACATCGAGGGCCACATCCAACCGTTATTTGTGGTATCGTAAAACTACGGCGGCGCTCTGATCAATTGTGCCTGGACATTACAACAAGATAATCAGATATGTCCAAACAGGAGCATAACTCGTTCGATAATTTCGACTTCGGCGGGCGGTCGTATGTGTCAATGTCTCATCGACCCTCGATGTCGTTGAACTCGCCGATCATCTTATCGGGCATCGAGGTCCACAAGGAAACCGCCGACCTCGCCAATATCGGAGTTACCGATGATGACTCTGCGCCAAAAGAAGAAACGCCCCATGAGTATACTCTGGAACATCCCCCTATTCCAATAGACTCGGGAAGTTACGAGCAGGACCAGGACTTGGCGTATCAAAAGCCACAGTATTCGGAATCTTCGAGTCTCCTACCATCAACATCCCTTGACAAGAAAGGGTGTTCTGCCGCCCTGAGAAGGGACAAAGACTGTCAACACCACGACCTAGAAGCGGCGCTTGGTCCGGGGCCTAACTTGCCGTCGCATGCATTGCAGCATGGCGCAGTTTCGAAAGTTGCGTCAAACGCACGCAAGCAGAACTTTGTCCTTCGAGCAGCGTCGTATTTACCTGCAGTGTTTTTGGGTACATTACTCAACGTGCTTGATGCGTTGTCCTACGGAATGATTATGTTCCCTATTGGCGAAGCCGTGTTCTCCCAAATGACACCCGCGGGTTTATCGATGTTTTACATCTCCACCGTGGTATCGCAAGTTGTCTACTCATGCGGTCTTTCTGCATTCAAGTCAGGAATCGGCTCCGAAATGATCGAGGTCACGCCATTCTTTCACTCAATGGCCCTTAGTATAGCGGCTAATATGGCAGGTAAGCTGGACGAAGCGATTCTTGCGACTGTCATTGTTACTTACGCATTCTCGTCCATTGTCACCGGTCTTATCTTCTTCCTTTTGGGAAAGTTGAGGTTAGGCTCGTTAGTGGGCTTCTTTCCAAGACATATCTTAGTCGGGTGTATTGGTGGAGTAGGTTATTTCTTAGTTGTGACTGGGATTGAGGTTTCCTCTCGTCTCGAAGGTGGTCTTTTTTACAACATTGTTACCTTCAAGTACTTATTCGGAAATTACTTGACGCTACTACAATGGACAGTACCGCTTTTACTTACTATTGTTTTGATTTTATTGCACCAAAAAATCCACCATTCGTTGTTGGTTCCGATGTTTTTCATCGGCGTGTTTGTGGCATTTCACGTCATTGTAGCCTTGGTGGGCTCCTGGAACTTGGACTTGGCTCGTGAGTACGGTTGGGTTTTTCCTGCGGTGCAAAATAATGAGCCTTGGTATGCTCACTATCAGCTTTTCCGGTTCAACTTGGTCGACTGGCTCTCGATCGCCCGGGAATTTCCTTCAATGCTCGCACTCACTTTCTTCGGTATTTTGCATGTTCCCATCAACGTTCCAGCGCTTGCGGTAAGTGTAGGGATGGACCAGTTTGATGTCGACCGAGAGTTGGTCGCACATGGTTATTCCAATGCGATCTCGGGATTTATTGGGTCAATCCAAAATTACCTAGTGTACACAAACTCCGTTCTTTTCATCAGAGCAGGTGCAGATGATCGGTTGGCTGGAATGATGTTGGCTGCTGCTACCGCAGGTGTAATGATTTCGGGGCCCGTTGTCATTGGATACATTCCTGTTTGTGTCGTGGGATCACTTATTTATTTGTTGGGCTATGAATTACTTAAAGAGGCTATCTACGATACATGGGGCAAGTTGCGCAAAATTGAGTATACTACCGTCATTATCATAGTCGTGGTCATGGGTGCATGGGACTTTGTTTATGGTGTTTTGGCTGGGATTCTCTTGGCCTGTTTATCATTTGTTGTTCAAGCCGCTAGAAGACCAGTGGTTCAAGATATTTACACGGGTGTAGTTGCACGTTCCACTGTTCTCAGGCACCCCAAGCAGCAGGAATTCTTGAAAGATGTGGGGAACCAGATTTGCGTGATCAAATTGCAAGGAAGTGTCTTTTTTGGCTCTATCGGTGGCGTCGAGCACTCTATTCGAGATATCTTTGAGAAAACTAGGTTTCGCAAGAACCCGATCAAGTATTTAATCATTGATATGAAGGGTGTTTTCTCGATTGATTTCTCGGCTGCAGAAGGATTTCGAAGAATCTTGAATTTGACGAACGAGTTCGGCACCCAATTGATCATAGCTTCTGTCGAAGAGGATGGCGAATCAGTGATTGCCTTGCGTGATGCGGGGTTGTGGGAGAACTCGGGCGACCTAGAAATCCAGCTTTTCAACGATTTGAACTTCGCCCTTGAGTGGTGTGAAAACTCGTTTTTGAAAACTTACAACAAGCTTCAAGTTAATGCCACGCCTTCAAAACAAATTCAGCGAGGCTCCATTCTGAAAAATGAGTCTCCACTGAGCAAGTCTGTCATGTCCCAAGGCTTCGACATCGCCTTCGGTACCCCTCGAACCACGCAAGTATATCAAGCGGCCAAACAAAAAGTCAGAGATGAGCAAAAAATGCAAAGGAAATTTTATTCTAATACCGACAATTCCTTTAAGCAAAAGCCGCTCCCGCTTTTGATGATTACATTCAGTGGTTTATCGGAGAAAGATGAATCTTTCTGGGCTAAACTTGCTCCCCTTTTCATGAAAGAAAAGATCCCAGAGGGAATGACGTTCTACGATACAAGCGTTAATGACCCGTGTTTTTTTATTTTGGAATCTGGGCTTGTCCGGTCGGTTTTCAAATTTGAAAGCGAAGACCGAGAACTTCCCTCCTCGATTTTGCCCAACACGGCTTTTGGTGATTTGCTTGAGCTAAGTGAATATAGACGAACAACTTATTCGACAGTCAACGATACCGTGGCATGGAAACTAGCCGCTTCCAAAGTAAAAGAGTTGTTGAAAACACCAGAAGGACAGTTAGTTTTCAACGAGCTTTTGATTGTGCAAGCTAAATTGATGAAGGAGAGGTTCGACACTCTCAGCGCCAACTTAGTGATTTCTTCCTAGAACTGCTACTGATCTCAAATTTACCTCAGTGATGGATATATATTGTCTAGAATGAAGATAGATGCTTATAAAAGAGAGTATCGGTGTAGCTGACCTCTTCAAGGGCGTCATTCTGAGTGCAATCAGGTCAAACGTTGATCGGTGATTCCTATATGACATCGATCAAGACACTGGAAACTCAACAGTTGCTGTCAAACAGGTGATCAATTTGTCGTCTTTGGTGAAAGCCCGAGCATTAACGACGTATTTCCCGGGAGGAACTTCTGCCGGGATCTCCACCAGTTTTGAGATTATGTTTTGGCCTTTCTTGATTGGGCATTCAAGATCGATGTTCTTGGCCTCTTCGCATAAGTCGTACGTTTGATGAATTAATCTAATGTATCCGTATCTGACATCGACATCAACATAAGCGCCGTCAACCACATCTTCACTCAAGAAACCTACCGCCGAAAAAGTCAAGTTTTGGCCCTTCACTGGAGGATTAGGGTCGATGATCACATTTTGTAAGTCCAAAATCTGACGAGAAGAGCTCTCGCAATTGACGATCGGAGCATTCCCAGGGACTGGCTTGTCGTCTGGAACAGGGAATGTGTTGATCACCTTTGGCGATTCCTTGTTCAGCGCGGAGAATAAGGAACTGCCAACGGAGTCCAAAAATGAGTCAAGGGAGGGAATCACGAATGCTGAAGAGCATGCAATAAGGTAAACTGTTGCAAAACGATGAATCGCAACCATGGTAGTTTGAATATTAGGTTTCTGGAAAAAGGTAAAGAGTGTAGAACGTGGACAAACTGGGGGGGGCTAAATGGAAAGGGACGCAGCAAAAGTGGTTAATCGCCCATGGTCTGTTAATTTTAAAAAGGTGGCACTGATAAAGGGACAGCGTGCAGGAACGCCCGCGTCGGAGCAAATGCACAAAAGCGGGGCACGCCGAGCTCTTGCATTTGGTTGCAAAAACAAATGAATCTTACAAATATACGCTCAGTTAAAAAGGAATCAACAATTTGAAAGGGAGCATATGGCCGCAAATCTGCAACTCTGCATTATGCATTACTTGAAGGGGCGACTCCTTGCGACAAACATGAAACATGGACTTTAATATAAAAACACGAATTCTTGTCATGTGGATCTGGCTCGCAAATTTTTGTATGGTCGAACTGCGGTATCACTGAAATTCCACGATTTTTATCATATACGTACCGCGAATATTTTTGTTAGATACACCTCGAAATGAATCATTTAGCTATACCGGGGGGAGATTCGGGGATTGCGCAGGCATGGCTCATGGCCACTGTTGGATCCAAACCAGCACAGCGCCGAACCCTAAAGCGAAATCTCAGTGAAGTCTCAATTCCGAAGGTGTGCGATGAAGTTTCCAGTATAGCAGCAGAGGCACGTAATCTAAGGCTTACATCAAATCTTTTGTATGGTCTCTCGTTGATTTACAAACAGAAGGTCACATTTATGGCAAACGATTTGTCACTTATATACGACCGCATCACCTCTCCATTATTCAACAAGGAATACTTTGCCAATACTTCCGTCAAAAAAATAAGGGAATACGTGGAGCATAAAAGAGTTGCGTTACTTAAAAATAGCTTGAGCTATAACTTGGCCGTTGACTTCATGCCAGAGCTCCCTGATATTGAGAACATCTGTGATTCTTCAAGCTCTTCTTTGCAAAGAGCAGTCACCATACAAGACCAGGACAAGAGCATATACGGAATCACCGTGACAGATGGAGTTCCGGCTTATATTGCTGCAGAGGCTCAGGAAAAGCTGTTCTTGGAATTTTTAAATAAAACAATGGTAACTAAAGAGATTCTGTTGGAAGAATGTCTTACCGTTGACTTTGAGTTCAATCAGCATGGTGAGATCATAGGAGCCGAAGAAGCTGGTGAAGCCCTTATTGACGACGACTTCTTGCGTGACTTAAACCTTGATGAAGACTTCAACACCGTAAACCAGTCAATCAAAGATATATCGAAGATGGGAAATCTAACAAGCAATGGACAGGGTTCCGCACGACTAAATCAGTCGGAAGCAGTTGCAGCCCAAGGCTTTGTAAAACCGAACAAAAGACGAAAATTGAGGACTATTTTCGACGAAACAACTACAGTATCCCCGGGTTCTGTCTCCGTGGAAGCCCACACGATACTCACTGCCAATCCAAATTCAGTTTCTGATATGTTTTATTCTTTAAGCATGACTCAGCCCCCATTTTTGAACATGTGCTATAGAATGATTTTTGGTTCATACCATACTTCGGGCATGAACGCAGAAATGCTACCGCTGTCCTCGCGTCATCCCAATGTTGCCAAACTAGATTCGTTTTTGCAAGAAATTGACGATATTGAAAGAGGAAGAAACGTGTCAAGTAGAAGACCAAGCCTGAGTCTTTTGGATGAGGCTGTCTATGGGTCCCCAGTCCTTACACCCACAGATGACCCAGAATTGGAAAATTTCGTATTTGACATTGACCCGCTTTCTCCGATGTTAGAGGATGCTTCAGATGAAGACACCGAGGAGGGTTTTAGTGGATATACCCAACGGCTAGAGAACTTCAAAGAGTTTCTACACGAGAGAGTGAACCAAATTGTGACTAAAGAATCGCATCAAATGCAGGGGTCGAGATTCACACTCGAATCCCTTATACCAAGTTCAAGTCCTCCCAAGGAAGATTGTGTCTCTCGAAAACTTGCCGCAAACGCTATGTCATGCCTCTTACAACTCGCGGGTTGGGGTTATATCTTCATACAGACGGAGCGGACAGAGGGGTTTCGGCTCTCTGGACCCGATGAAATCTACATCACTCTTAGTTAAGTTGACAGTTGTGTTTTGTTATCACTAAATAATTATCAGATACATAATACAATAAAAGAGAGAGGGCCGAGCCAGCGAGATTAGGGTGGCCGCAGCCGAAGGCGATTTCAATCACAACAAGCTATTAGGATTTTTCAAGGTCGGCTTTGAATTGAATGACATCGAAAATCAGACGATCAGATGCTTTAGATAGCACCGTTGGTCTCATCGTGCTTGGCGAATTCCTCCTCTGCCTCGTACAACTCATGTTCCTCTGGCTCCTCAGCGTTTTCTTGGTGCAAAGACAATGTTGGCTTAACGGCAGCAGAGTCCAAAGTCCAAGAGCCCAAAGCATTCTCTGCGTCAATGATGATTTGCTTGGAAGCTTCGTAACCATCGTAGGCGGCTCTGGTCTCACCTGGGGTGACAGCAGAGTCGTCCAACAATTCCAACAAGGCCTTACCGTATCCGGCTATAAGAGCGTACTTCTCAGCCAATTCTCTAATGGCGTCGAATTGGTAGTTGAAAGCAGCCTTCAATTTCTCTCTGGTGATGTTGGACAATTGGGCCTCGGCAACCAAGGATTCGGCCTCGGCTCTCACCAACTCTTGCTCCAAAACAGAGATCTTGGGGGACTGTGGGTCCTTGTACTTCAAGTGAGCAATCTCGTCAGTGATCTTTTGCTTTCTGTCTCTGGAAGGTTGAACAGAGGCCTCGATGTTTCTGATGGTTTTCAAGGTGATTCTGTATTGGTCGTACTTGTCGATGAACTGGTCCTCCAACTCACCGATCTCGTAAATCAAGACACCCAACTTGTCGGTAACGTCAGAAACATCCTCGTCGTTTTCCTCACCCCACAAAGACAATTGCTTGGCGGTCTCACGACGTTCTCTGGCAGTCAATTCGACAGCTCTCATAACGTTCTTCTCCATCTTGATGTATTGGGTCAATTTCTTCGACAACTCTGGGCCTGAAACACCAGCAAAGTTCTTCTTCAAGCTGGAGGTGATACCACCCTTACCGAAAAACTTCGACTTGGTCGAGGAAGTTGGTGGAGGTGGGGATTGCAATTGGGAGGCCGTTGGGGCCTTTTGGGATCTCAAGGAGTAGGTTCTGTGCATTATTAATTCGAGTTTCGATGTGGTTTCCAAACAGCTTTTTTAGTGTCCCGGTGAGTTTCGGGGCGGGAGCCGTCCCTTATATAAGTGGGGGACGCTGAGGAAGGATAACGCCCAATTTGGGTGTGCACGCGCGGCGGCCAATGCACGGTTACTTGCTATCCTGTCGTGACGCCTGCCCTTTAGCTAGCAAGGAATAGCTTTGATGTGAAATGTTCTCGGCTTGTTCTAATTGACACTATGTGCATAATTTATCAATTGTACATTGAGAAGGCTTTGAATTCAGCTTGATATTTTGAATTCATGATTATATGTGGTCGTTTACAGGGTGTGAATTGCGGTCTTCCGTATTTGTTTATTTTTGGGGTATTTGTTTTTTCCCGTTTCGTCAAGCTGTGGTTCCGCACCTTAAGCTCACAGCTCACAGCAATTACTTGGCTGAAGCATGAACCGACACCATCTTGTGCCGAAATACATCTACTTATTCGCAAGGGCTTGTTGATCTTCGAACGTGTGTTTCACAAGTTTGATATTCGAGATGACGACATTTCCGACGCATATGTAAGCCTCTGCTTCTTTGCACGTCACGCGGCGCTTACGAAATGACCAACGCTCGTCGCAATTTTTCTGTGGGTGCTGGTGCATGATTGCTCCTTTGCGCAATGTAGTGAGGGTGCGGACATTCTGCAGGATTTTGCGGCAACAGAAGGTTTGTGACGTCATACAGAGTCTCTTTCAATGTGGGTGTGCCCGCAACCGGGCAGTCGTGTAATACGGATGATGTTCTTTTCTCGTTTATTTGGTCCGACTACACAGCTGAAATCCGTCCTTGGCGGGGTTTGTATATTACGAAAAGCCATTTATACGAGGCCAAAAGTGAGACATGCATGTGAGTAAAAGTTTATTTATGAAACTCCATGTTAGGAAACACCATAACCCATTAATGCAGACGACCGCTATTCGAAGCTGGAATTTCCAGTTAGCCCCATAAGACTTTTGAAAACCTCTTTCCATGGAGCTAACTTCTTATGATCATTTTGTTCGGGTTTTGCTAAGCTGATTGCGAAATGGCTTCGAATATGCTTACTTCTTTTGCCTCTTCAGACTTCTATCTTCTGTGGCTGTTTTGCGCTTACTTGAGATCTTCAAAGGCTCGAGGATTCGATAGTAGTCGTCCTCTAGCGCCATATAAGCTGTCTGGAGCTTGTCGAGCCTCGTGGGCTCGTCCATGCCAATCAATGCCTCTTGATTTTTCTCGAAAAGTCTCTTCTTGATAAATAGACGGACCTCTTTCTTTGAGTTTTGTGCAAGGCCGTGCTTCAATTGATAGAGCAAGACCATTTCCATGAGTCTCTGTAGCTGGCGCTTTTCTAACTTCTGGACAGCTTTAAACTGTTCAAAAAACCCGGGTTTCTGGGCCGCATCGATCGAAAACGTCTTCAAATCTATTGAGCCCGACTCCACCAACCGGGTAAAATCCACACGGTCCCTTAGATCGTCAAAGCTTTCATTTGGGTCCTCCACCACGACCTCGTACACGTTGGGCTCGGAAGCCCATGTGCTAAAGAGCTTGGCATACATATCCGCACCCAACAATTGGCCTTGAAATATCGGCAAGATAATGAACTGGGAGAGCTTCTTCCGGGTATGCACGACTCCGGCGTCAAATTTTTCTGCGCCGGGATATGCCCAGTAATTATAAGCCGTGGCAAACCCGATGATTTCAGGCAAATCCGGGTTACTTACTTTATACATGACGTAAATATCCCATTTCGGGTCATCGTGTTCAATAAATGTGCCCGCTTCTATGAAAAGAAGAACGAGAATTTGAAGACGTTTATGGAGCTCGATGCCGCGGGCCAGAGACATGTCGATTTTATAAATGGCGTAGGTTTCTTCATCTTTGGACCATGGTTCACCGACAATTTGACCAGGGATCTGGTATTGTTTTTGCTCAGCATCTATAGCATCGCGCCATTTGAGCTCATCTTTGAACACAGTCGATTTAGGAAGAAGTTCCATTAGTTTTTCCTTGGGATCCACGTCGACTTCATCCAATTTCTGGGACCACTTCACGTTGAGAAAGGGAAGAAACGTTACCGCGTCAAAGCAGAGAAGTATCTGGAGATCCTGGTACCCGAAGATGGTCTCGGCCTCGCCAAAGATCGGGTATGTGAACAACGGCAGAAACGACTGGGCAGACCCGGCGGTATCGGTGATATAGATTGTGGTAGCCTCGTTCAGAGATGCCGTCCACAACTCTGGTTGAAGAGACGCGACTGCTGGGTTAACACCTTCCATACTTTACGCCTTTTTTCCTATCAGCTTTGTAAAAGTATCAGTATCAAATCTTAGTGGCGAATTGTTCTCAAATGTATTTTTTGCCGATAAACGGGCTTTTGGTCAGGTGGAATAATGTTGTGGTGTAATGCTTTTAAGCCATGCAGTGGTATGGTGTTGTTTGGTGGTAGCCGCACGACCAGGATATGTTCGAGCGCGTTCGTGCAAAGCCCCGTTACTTGAATAACAGTGTCGTCGACTGAATCCCCCGCTATGTAGATCGGCGTTTGGGTGCAAATAATCCAACTTTTTGGCGGTGAAACAGAGGCATTTCTATTAGTAGCCTGGTAAACAACGTGAGCTCAAATTGTAGGAAGCGCTGAAGATTGGTGTTTGAGGATTATCGCCGGATGGACGCTCTACAGTAATCTGGTGGTGAGGACCTAGAATGTTCCTAACTTCGTTTGTACAACGGCCATTTCCATAGCAACTATAAAGTGTAATATTAGGAGAAGTATGTGGTTTAATCCATTATCAAACGAATATACGACCATGCTTCCGTGCTACATAAAGAAAACATTTACGTCAAGGGCAAGCACCAGCCGGCACGTGACTTCCATAAAGCTCTCCTGAAAGTTTCACTTTTGCTGCTACAAAGATTTCTAGAAGCTTTCAAATATACTATTTCGAGGATTTATGAAAGTTTTTACTTAACCTGATTCGAAGTTTTTAGAAGTTTTCAATTATGCTATTTTTTTCAAGATTCTTTAAAGTATTCGATTCACTGCCTCAAAGATTTCTAGAAGTTTTCAATTATTCTCTTTCGAAGATTAATGAAAGTTTTACTCTTGCTGTTTTTTTTCCAAGATTTTTAAAATTTCTCAATTCACTGTTCCGAGGATTTCTAGAAGTTTTCAATTCACTGTTTCAAAGATTTCAAAAATTTGTCAATCCACTGTTTCGAAAATTTCTTTGAGTTTTTACTTTTACTGTCTTTTTCAAGATTTCCATGAGTTTTCGATTCACTATCTCAAAGATTTCTAGAAATTTTCAAATATACTATTTCGAAGATTCATAAAAGTTTTTACTTAACCTGATTCGAAGTTTTTAAAAGTTTTCAATTATTCTCTTTCGAAGATTTATGAAAGTTTTACTCTTGCTGTTTTTTTTCCAAGATTTTTAAAATTTCTCAATTCACTGTTTCGAAGATTTCTAGAAGTTTTCAATTATGCTGGTCTGAAGATTTCTGAAGGTTTTCACTTATGCTGATTTCTTTTCAAGATTCTATGAGTTTTCGATTCACTCTTTGAGGATTCCTAAAAGTATTCAATTCACTGTTTCAAAGATTTCCAAAGGTTTTCTATTCACTGTTCCGGATTTCCAAAAGTTTTCAATTCACTGTTCCGAAGATTTCTAAAAGTTTTCACTTCACCGTTCCAAAGATCCAGAGAAGTTCTCGTCCATTTATTTCGAATATCTTCTGAGCTCACGGATGTAATATTTCCTCTACTTGAATACACAGTCGACTTTGGCCAACGTGTATGGAATTATACATGCAAGTGTCGGAAACTCGCATTCTCGTTGGAATCGCAGCAAGCGTTTGTCCAGAAATTTCGGTGTTCAGAAATAGAGGCGACTGTCCTTGTTTTGAGGTTTATCACACGCGTCGGTTCTATTGGGGTGGATCAGATATGCTTGAAAATGATCGGAGTCTTTATCTACGAGCCCATTTAGACGCCTATCTTGATGCAATTGCAGGCGTAGAGATCACGCAGACTCAGTTTCTGGTGTGCGAGTTGAAACAAGTAAAATTTCCACGCCAAAGAGAAGATTTCACCTTTGAATTTCGATCTCACCGATTCATACTCGGTTACTACATATTTAGGGGACACTAGAGACGGAAGAATTAAAAAATCGCAGCACTTCCTCCAGCCATGACCGCATGCTCGCAGCCATTACCGCAGCCTTTGCTGGACAATATTAGTCGCCCAGTAATAGCTGCATTAATCATTAATGGACAGCAAAAAGTAAAGAGATAGCTATTGTGTAAAGGTAGGATCATAAGTATACCAAACTCGACGCCAACTATCCCGTTTAAGGCTGTTTTCGCCCGGTACTTAATTTCCCTGACCCAAGCTGGTGCACGGGTCTTCTGCTACTTCTTTGCATTGCATTGCCTCTCATTAATTATCAGGTTCTTTAGTCTGTGACTGAAACCCTTCTTCATGTTTCTCTGTATGCTGCTATGTATGCTGCTGTGTATGGTTTTAGAAATTGACACTGAAACCAACTTTCTCTGTAGTAGAAAACCTTGGCAAAAATGGGTACCTCGGTTAGAGCCTGAAACACCAACTTTGACAAAAGGCTGTTGAGATCACAATCAATATAAATATTCGTATATGTACAATCATCTGGGCGGATGGCAGCCTGGTGTCGTCCCCTCTCACAGGGACGCACAAGCATCTATTCCGTCTAAATTTCAATCCTCGACATTTGATTTACTCGATCACAACGACTAAATCTCCCGCATCAACCATATCACCGTTCTTATGGAAGATCTTGACGATCTTTCCGGCCTTTGGTGCAGACACCACCATTTCAGTCTTCATGGCCTCGACCACAATCAAGCCTTGACCAGCCTTCACAGAGTCGTTCACTCCCACTAACGGTTTCCAGAACCTGCCGGAGTATTCAGAATACACCATCTCGGCATCATCACTAAACTTCTCGTCCTCGCTCAATGCAGGCCCGGCGTTCCCTGCCTCCAACTCGGCATTAGAGACTTGAATCAATCTGTTAAACTCGTCAAACTTCTCGCCCTTTTGGTTCTGGTGGAACTCCTCAATAGACTCCGAGTTGGCTTGCACCCAACGCATGTACTGCTCGTGGTCAAATACACTCTCGACAATATCGACTTCGAACCGACCGGCTTCCATTTCCTCGGTGAACTTATCGATCTCTGCTTCAGACACCGGATAGAACTCCACCTGGTCAAATGGGTTCAAAAGCCATGGCTTGGCTGATTTCGAGTGAGCGCCCAAAGTCAACTTGTCCCAAATAGGAACCGTGCGGCCCACCAATTGGTATCCGCCCGGCGACTCCATAGTATAAATACACATGTACGAACCACCAATTCCAACAGTTCCATTTGGTGTGAATGTCCGAGACGGGTTATACTTCGTTCCCAATAGACGGTGTCTTGGATCCAAAGGCACGGCACATGGTGCGCCCAAAAACACATCACCAAGACCAAGCACCATAAAACGTGCAGTGTACATCATATCCTTGACGTCCGAGCGTTCGACTCCGTTGATGGAGGCAATAAAATCCACATTATTTGGCAACCAAGGCGCGTCACTCCGAATTGTTTCCTGGTACCGCTTGACAGCATCCAAAGTCTTCTTGTCCTCGAACGCCATGGGCAACTTGATGATCCGCGAAGGAACCTTCCACCTGTTGACGGTTACGATCTCCTTCTCTAATGCAAGCAAAGTTGTCAATATCTTCTGCTGAGTGACCGAGCCATCGTACTCTATCAATACCGACCGAACGCCCCGGGACATCTCGACAATCCCGCTGACGCCAAACTCTTGCACCAACTCGATTAACTTGTGGATTCGGTACGATAAGTTGAAGTCCATATTGTTCTCGCCGTACTCTACCAAGATGTATCTATCACCGGCCTGGCGGTATACGATCTTTGGCGAAGACGAGGTATGTGGAATGCACGCCAACACTGGATCCTCTGCCTCAGCCAAGGCCTTTCCTTCGAAAGAAGGCACCGCGCCTGAAAAGTTCTCGATCACGGTATCTTGGGCTATCTTCAAGCCCTTAGCAGTCTCATACGAAAGAGGCACAAATTGAATCAGGTCTCCCGGCTTGACTTGGCCGATTTTCCACATCTCTGCCTCAGCAACCACAGCCTGACACACAAACCCACCAAGCGAAGGGCCATCACATGTCAAGATGACCGGCTCGTCACCCGTGAAATTGATTGCTCCGAGAGAGTACACGTAATCGTGAGCATTTGAGGGGTGCAAACCCGCGTCACCACCATCTTTACGTGCCCACTTAGGCTTTGGGCCAATCAACCTGACCCCGAAACGATTCGAGTTATAGTGGATTTTCCATGTGGAAGTGAAAAATTCCCTTACAGCTTCTTGTGTGAAAAAGTCAGGCGAGCCGTGTGGACCGCATGTGACACCAACTTTCCAAGCAGTGGTAGCGTTGAAGTCGTAGGACGGAATTAACGATGAAGGTACTGCCGTCGGCTCCGATACCGGAAGTGGCAACGAGCAGCTGGGCAATTCCGGCTGGCCCAAAAACAAAACATCGCCGAGCTTCAACACACGTCCGTTATACCCACCCAAGTTTCCAAGCGCAAACGTCGACCGCGAGCCCAAATACTCACATACATCGATTCCTCCACGAATGGCAATGTAAGCTCTGCACCCGGACTTCAACTTGCCAACGCTCAACTTCTGGCCCTTTTGGACATGAATTGGTTGCCATTGTTCGGCCTTTTTCCCATTAACCTCGACATCCACCTGGCCACCAGTCACGGCAACAATGGCGTCGTGATGGAATAAAAGCGTCGGACCACTCAAAGTCAACTCCAACCCCGGCGCAGCACTATCATTACCCACGGCCCTATTGGCCAACCGGAACGCATACTCATCCATACATCCCGAAGGAGGGACACCAATGTGCCAGTACCCTTTCCTGCCGGGAAAATCTTGCACAGTTGTATATGCACCAGGAGCCACGACTTCGAATGCCGTAGGTTTGTAATCAAACGAGTCCAACACCTTCGTAGCGACCTTGGCCTTTTCAAACATCTTCGAGTTGGCAATCAGACGTAAGTAGTCGATGTTAGAAATACACCCGGAGATAGCTGTCTCATTCAATGCCTGGCGCAACTTGCGCAATGCGTCGTTTCTATCTGTTCCATGGACAATGATCTTGGCCAAAGTTGGGTCGTACTCTGCGCTGATCACAGTTCCGGTCTCTACCCATCCATCGATACGAGCAAACTCGGGAAATTTGACTTCAGTAAGCTGGCCGGGTGATGGCATGAAGTCTTTGACCGGGTTTTCCGCATACAATCTTGCCTCCATCGAAGCGCCTGTGACAGTAATTTTCTGGCTAAAGTCGGGCGGAGTATCGGCAGCAATCAACAACATCCACTCGACCAAGTCGAGCCCCGTGACCATTTCCGTGATCGGATGCTCCACCTGCAAACGAGCGTTGACTTCCAAGAAATAAAACTCGTCACGTTTTTCGTCGTAAATAAACTCCACGGTACCGGCACACTTGTAGTTCATCAACGCACCCAACGACTCTGCTGCCGTTCTCATACGTTGACGCGTGGCCTCAGGCAAGTTGGGCGCAGGCGTCTCCTCGATAACTTTTTGGTTTCTTCTTTGCAATGAGCAGTCACGTTCTCCCAACGCAATGGCCTTGCCGTACCCGTCACCAAACATTTGAATTTCCACGTGGCGGGCGTTTTCCACAAACCGCTCCAAGAATACACCCGAGTCGCCGAAGTAAGATTTACCCTGGTGCTGCACACTTTGAAAAACATGCTCGATCTCTTGCTCGGAATCGACTTTCTGTAATCCAATTCCTCCGCCTCCTGCAGTCGACTTAACCATCACAGGGTATTCGAGTTTTGCGGCAATGGCCTTCGCCTCCTGTGCATCGGCAACTAGCCCAGATCCAGGGACTAGAGGCACGCCGGCCTTTTCAGCAATCTCACGCGCCGAGTGTTTCAATCCAAGTTTCCGGATCGCGTCTCCAGCGGGCCCCACAAACACGATTCCTTCATTGACACATCGGTCAGCAAAATCGGCGTTTTCAGACAAGAAGCCATACCCTGGAATAATGGCCTCGGCACCTGTACGCTTAGCTGCGCCAATGACCTTATCAATATTGATGTAGGTCTCTGCTGCGGATACACCATCCAAAGAAATAGCCTCGTCAGCCATGAGCACGTGGCGCGCATACTTGTCTGGATTCGAGTAAATGGCGATGGCATGAATACCCATCTTTTTCAACGTTTTCATAATCCGCACAGCAATCTCACCTCTGTTGGCCACAAGAACGGACTTGAACGGACGCAGCGACTTAGCTTCCTCCTGAGCCAAATGCTGATGGTAGGCATGCCAGCCGCCAAACTCAGAAATATCGCGTGCTCCTTGAGCATTATACCCGGCCTCCTCGCAGATGAATGATTTGATCCACTGGCCTGACGCCAACTCCACAGACCCAATACCCAAGGGTTCGGGCACGTATCCCACAAATTGGCCAAAAGTCTCGAGTGGAATCTCGTAAACTTCCACGGCTATATGTGTGCCCTCTTCAGCCACACGACGCAACCCCGGCTTTGCCACGGGACCTGTTTTAGGCAAGGCATACAACTTGTAGTGAGCCGAAGTCGTTGTGGCCTCAACAAACGTCGCATGCACCTTCTCTAATTGCCAGTGCAATTGGTATCCCTTAAGATGGGCACCGACCACGGCCAACTTAACTGTGTTTTGCAAGATCGTGTTTGGCAAAGATTTCGGCGCAGAAACCTCATCCTCTAAGGGCAAGACGGGGCTTTCTTTCAAGCATCCGTGAAACCGTGGGTGTTTCGAGGCGTACACCTTTAAGTATCTAGAAGCAAACTCCAACAATGCATAATCATTAAACTTTTGCGAGAGAAAAGTTATCCCGAAGGGCAAGCCATCTGAGCGAAAGCCCGCGGGCACAGCCAACGCGGACAAGTCAGCCAAGTTGACAAAATTGGTATAGGTTCCTTGACAAGAATTGATCTTGACAGGCTCGCTCAGCACCTGAGCAATAGACGGGTTCAAGGGTGCGGTGGGAACGACAATCACGTCGGCGTTTTCCAAAAGGGGCTTCATCTTTTGCAAAATTGCCTGGCGCTTATACTCGTACTCGAAAGCAGTCGCAGCCGAATGGTTTGCGCCACCACGGACGATTTGTGCCACTGTTGGGTCCAAGTCCTCTTCAGGAGGGCTGGATGCAAGGAAATCTTTGACGCCCCAATATCTCTCTGCGACCCAGCATCCTTCGTACAAGTATTTGGCCAAGTCCAACAACGGCTGGATATCAAGAGGCGCAACAGTACAGCCAGTCTGCTCCACGAGGTCTATAGCGGCGGCGAAGAGACTCGGGTTCTCTTTTTCACCGCACCAAACAAGGTTTTTAGGCACAAAGACGCGCGGCGCAGCGGCAAAGGTCGTCAATGCATTAAGCGGCATTGCGCGGGAGTACTCATCATGCTCGTAATCTGCATGCGCCAACACATTGAATGCAAGCTGGGCGTCCCGAACATTTAATGCAAATACAGACACAGTGTCCAAGGACTTGCATGCGGGAACCACACCTTTGCATGAAAACACCCCCTTGGTTGGTTTGAGGCCAATTAGATTGTTCAATGCTGCAGGAACGCGCCCGGACCCCGCAGTATCTGTGCCTAACGAAAGTGGCACAATTCCCCTTGCCACTACCGACGCTGAGCCCGCAGAGGAGCCTCCACAAACATACTCTTTGTTGAATGTGTTGGGAGTGATGCCATATGGAGACCTGGTGCCTACCAAACCTGTGGCAAATTGATCCAAGTTGGTCTTCCCGATTATAATAGCACCGGCATTGCGCAATAACTGAACTGTCGTAGCATCCTCAGCTGGCTCGTAAGCAAACGAAGGACATGCGGCTGTGGTCTTCATGGCCTTGACGTCGATATTGTCCTTGACAGCCACGGGCACACCGTAAAGCGGGAGGTTCTTCTTGTTGGTGTTGGACTGAAGAAACGCCCATTGGTGGCGCAAGTTATCCTCGGAAGAAAGCGAAATCCATGCGGGATCATCCAAGGACTGGTCCTTCAAAAGCGCCGCCAACAACTCATACGACGTGTCTGGTGTGGCATCGAAATGGAACTTTTTCCACTCGCTTATCGTCCACCCTGTGTAGTCAGTCATCAAGATATTCTGTTTTGTGCACTCGAGGCTTGTGTGGTCGAAGATCTTCGAGGTGAGAGATAAGATCTGTGACAGTCAAAAGTGCAGAGAAAGTGTTGCTAATCGTTTCGCAGCAGTTTCCGAGCTAGTTGAGGGATAAGAAAGGATGGCAATTAAAACAATGCTGGAAAGACACTGAAACTGATTCCCAATTGATTACTAACCTAAAAAAAGATCCGAAACCATGGAAAGGTCCAGTGAGCAGATTGCATATTATATAGGCGATGCCTAACAGCCTGTTGAAGCTAATCAGATAACTCGATCGCGGGCTTCTGCTGCTGATTGCCTGCAGACAGCAAGGTGCGCATATCGGCGAAAAGGCTTTCGGAGATTTCCACCGCGATAAATGGCAGGCGACAACGGCGGGCCGACCGGGGCGAGCGAGCGGTGTTTTCTTAGCGGCACCACCATCACCTGGGCTGGTGATGTCACCCTCGAAGTGGCTGTGAAAACTGCAAACACAAATTCTGTGGCGAAAATGACATATAATGAAGAAAAGGGGTGCGGAGAATTGAAGGATATCCAGGTGCTGCAAAAGTTTCATGATTCGCTTGCCCGATGAAATCTTTGCGTGTGGTTTGAAACAATACAATAGCTCGTATTGCCTGATTTTAGGAGACAACAAGGGCCGCAGCCATTCGCGCCAGCCGCACGCTTGGTGGTTAGTGAGGTGAGGCACTTGGCGGGTGCGGCGGCGCAAGAAATTCAGACCAAAGTATGTGCCACTGATTGTTGTGAAGGCATGGGCAAAACCAGGAATGTCATTACCGATGAGACAAATAGCGGGAAATTAGTGGGAGAAATTTGGGAAAAAGATGGGAAAAAATGGGAAACTACTGCGGAGAGTAGTGAGAAAAAATTGGAAAACTATTGGGGAGAGTAGTGGGAAGATAATGGGAAATGAATGGAAGGGAAACCCCCACTCTACTTCCTGGGTATCCGGAAAAGAATCCGGCCTTCACCTACTTGTTTCCCTTGTCTTTGCTTAGACTAAAGTGGGGGTATTGATTGGGCTCCAAGTTCCAGAATCGAGTGCAACAATGATGCGAAAACGTTTACCACTTGGTTAAAACTTAAGTGCACCATTCCATTCCTCATTTTGCAGAATGAAAATACAAAGCTTCCTTACTCCACATTTTCCCCTTAATCTTTTAACCGATTGAAACAATGTGACTTTGAGGGAAACGGGCCCCAAATTCTAGGGGAGCATGATAAACGAAGGCGGAGCGGGGTTTATTGATTACCTTGAGAATCGATAATGATAATTTGGCAGCCGGACCATTATGTCCTGCACTAGCTCGATCCGACACATCCCGTGTCCAACTGAAATACACCCGTATTTCTATAGCAACCCGCTGGCCGGACTCCTTTCCTGATAAGAGCCCGACCTCCTTGAGCCGACAAACTGGCGACTAATCCCGCTTGCATTCAGGCAATAAAAAAGGGGGTGGAATTTAAGGGGGCATATTTTTTAAAGAAGAGCATTGTTAGCGTCGAATCACGCATTGTTATGCATGGATATGAAACCCCACACCACGTTTCATTGTTAAGACAGAGCGTTCCATCCATAATCAGCGATTTTGGAGATCTTTTCCCGGAATTCAAAGTTTATTCCAGAATTAAGTTATGAATTACGGTAGGATTCTGAATTGGAAAATCCTCTGTATTCCAAGGCGTTTCGATCAGAGGCCGAGTTATGTGTTTGGAGTCAATATTTTATGGTCATCGACAATGGTGTCTTTGTTGTATGCGCGCCATGCATAGTGTGATTCTAGATTTCGAAAGACTGCTATCAAATATTCAGACAATCCGTCTTCTTTTATTTGAGTGAAAGCAGTGATGGGAGCTGAATTATAATGTGTTCGAAATCACTCAATTTAATGGAAGAATACCATTCTTTGACAGTTTATTTCTCAGACTCTTTATCTCGTTTTGCGCCAGTTTCACAAGCTCATCTGACTAAATCACCAAGGGCTTCAACATAAAAAAAGAGGATCCATTCAGCGAAAGAAACGACCCATAGATTAAAATATTACGAGACTACTCGAGTGAAGTATTGATCACTTCCTTCCTTCCTTATAATCATGTCATTTGATTAGCTGGACTGGCAAACCCAGCAACCAGTGATCATGAGCTAATTTTATGAGAGATGTACGGGTCCATCTTCATCAGACAAGAAGAGACCAGTTGCCATCAAACCTCATGGAAATTCAAAACTATTCTATCATGAAATGAGATTCGCGTCCATATGACAGATAAGTACCAGAAACATGAATTTGTGTCCTTCTTGGCCTCAATCCTTTTGCAACCGAAACCTTAGCGAAGCATTTTTAACCGCCTAGCCCAACTGTGTTTAAATCCGCGACTGATCGCGGACCCGTGATTGGCCGATGACACTGTCCCGATAAGACAGGTGTGGGTTCTCTCCCCTGTGAAAACCGGACGTCCTGCACAGGACTCGTATGCTGATAACTAATTGCGAGATCGCACTTCATGGCGGCACGTGATCCACTGACACATTCATCCTCGGTTGAATGGACAGTGCTTTCGAAGTCCCGAGGATCTAAGATTCTAGCCCATGGTCCATCAATATTGGTGAAGAGAACCTCACACTAGTAGGGGATAATAGCTATTGAGCTTTGAATAGAGAGTAGGCGATATTTCAATGAAATCCAATTTGAAGGTAGCCTCGTAAATTTAGCTGTTTATGCAGACTCTTCGAAGAATTGTAACGTTTGATTAAATGTCAGTAATATTTTGCCAAGGGAAAAACAGACGTAATCTATCACCGTTAAGTTTTACAAGTATCGAGTTTGCTCTAACATATATTAATTCGCGCTGTGTCCCATATTAAATTACACCTAGTACTTCATGTCTTTCTCCAAAGCTGTGTCGATATGTGCTGGCGTCGTGAATCCATCACCAGCAATGGGACGGCCATCAACAAATCTCATTTCACTCAATTGCGCCGAGACTTGACTTCTCACCGCGTGCAATTGCTCGGGATGCGAGTTCTGCCACTCTCTTAATTTGTGACTTTGACCCGTCAAGTCACAATAAATACCTCTAAACGTCGTGTAACAACCTTCACGGCCTTCCCACAAAGGCCCAATGATGACAATGAACGCGGTGACAAACGCCCATATAAATAACACCACAATCCACCCGGTGAAGAATTTTTTGCTGAAAACGTATCCGCTTCCGTACATTGGAATTGGCCACAACAAAATCAAACACACCGCCAAGGTTACGCAGATCGACAACGCGATTTTGAAGGCCCTGTTCAACCTGGCACTCTCTGCATCGTAACCAGCTGCCTCTGCCAACGCAATCTCATGGGCTGCCTCAACCACTTGTGACCTTACAGGCGCGAGTTTTTCGGGGTCGGGCGATTGCGAGGACTCGGCTTCTAGCAACTCTTCTTCTTCGTTCACACGTGTGATTGTTTTCAAAATATTCCAGTCGAATTTTTGCGGCTTGAACACAAGCGTAAGCACCGGAACAATGACCAATGGTGACAACAATGCAACCACATTTCCTGTCAACATCGAGTCATCCTCAAAAGTGGAATCGACGGTGACCTCTCCAAATTTACTCTTAGTGCAAACCAACCACAGCATAATTGCCAAGGCAGTGGCAATTGGGGGAGTGAAGGTCGCAGCAGCCCAGTTCTGGTTCTTTGAAAGTAATGTCAAAGCTGACGGTAAGACGGCACCACCGATAATGACGCCCATCAATTCATAAAGGTATCCCATGGAGATACCTGCGTAGTATAAACCAATTGCAAAACCTGCCATCAAGTAAGCAAACACAATGACAGAGCCATGTGACATGAGAATCAATTTTTTGCCGGAGGCCTTTGGATCAATGTATGTGCGGTAAATATCGTAGGTGAAAATTGAAGAGACTGCAATCAACTCGGCAGACATAGCAGAGGTAACAGCCATGAAAATCAACAAAAGACTCATCACCGCACCGCTCTTTCCTAAAAGTGCCACTGCTGCATTAGGCAAAACCAACCCAGCACTCACTTCGGCGGACGTCATCTTTGTAGGATATGTTGGCCAAGCTGTTGTACCCTCTAGAGACAAGGCAGTAAGACCCATTGTTGTGGCCACAAACATTGGAATAGCAAACCAAGCCAAACCTCCCATGACATATCCTGGCAAGGTAGCCACAGGGTCGGATGCAAAGGCCTTATTGAAATATCCATTATCCAAGAATACAGTACCAAAGTTACCGACAATATTGATGACGAAGAAAATACCACCTGAGCGAGACTTGATTGTCAAGTAAGAACCGCCTGCATTGCCTTCCCTGGGTTGAGTCTCACCCAATTTGGTGACAATATCCCAAACAGCCCCCGCTGAACCCAACTTATCAGATATAGCAAAAGTATTGAAGCCAAAGACCAACATAATCACCACAATCACAACCGTGTGAGCATAATCTGTTAAAAAAGTAGCCTTGATTCCACCGAACAAGGTGTAAATGACAACACCAAGAGGCAAGAGCAAACACGCGGCTATAACGTTCATGCCTGTCAAGTCGTGAACCACAGCAGAGCCTCCAGTTAACAACATAGCTGTGACCAAAACGTTAGTTGCAAAGCCCCAGAAACAGTAGATTCCATGGGTGATGCCTCCGTATCTTTTCCCGACAATCTCCAAGTATGTATGAGCAGAAGGTGCCCGTTCTTTTCCTTTGATTGCCAAGCAGGAAAATAAAACAATCTGCACACATGCACCCGCCGAATAGTATAAAGCGCCGGAAACACCATTGTGGTAAACTTGCACTGTGGAGGTCAAAAGTGTTGCTGCCCAGGTCCACGAAGACACCACAGCAGAAGATAATAGGAACTTTTTCACAGATCTTCCAGCTGTAGCAAACTCTTCAGCAGTCATGATCTCCTTGTTGTATCGTTTTAAGCAAAAGGTCGTGAGCACCATTCCTGCTGCGAAAACAGCACCCAAACCAACGACTACGGCATAGCCTGCTGCCTGAGGAAGAGCCACATATTGGGAAGCAGAAGACATCTCTAAATTCCAATGAGTAGTTTGGTGAAAGAACAGGCTTATACCATAAGGCAGGAAGGGGATGGGGTTTTATAGATGGAACACTTCATGACTTCAGGCTCGATGCAGTCTAATCTCTTATCAGAGACCCAGATGCCTCATGCTGCACGCGCTCCTATTTTCCTGACTCAAATATGCGCATACGCACGCATCCAGGGCCTCGGCGCTTACACGGGCCGGGTCTGTATGCCAGATCGCCTCTGCCGTGCGTCTCAGTCACCCTATCGATGGAGCGTCTGATGCCGGGAATAAGAGATTTGGGCTTATCACAATGCAGAAATTTCATTTAATCGGCCGGCTCTTGGCAGGGTTCCGATAAATTATCATGTAATGGAGCGCCAAGAAAATCAGGCGCTTTTTGATTGGAGCCGAATGCTGAAGCAAGCTGAAGATACGCCATTCTCTCGCATACTGGTTTCAGGTTGTCTTATCTTAAAAAACTTCATCTCTTGAGATTTTCCCAGTGTTGGTCTTCCAACCTCAACTTTCCTCATTTTGGTTCCGTAGTTTCAGTTGACTCAAAATTCAGTAAAGCTGGAATGTTTTGTCAACGGCATGTGATCTCGTAGCGTGAGTGGAATTGTACTCGCGAGGACCTCAAATAAAGCATTTGCTTCAATGAAATTGAGAATCCTTGGAAGGCAATGTTGACGATTGCGTGAAAGTTCATTGCTCTTGGAAACAAATATCACCGGCCTTATTTTTGTGCTGGAAATGCAACTCCACATCGAGCTGTAATTCGTGGAACATCTGTGAGTGAGACTAGGCGAGCGACACACTAAACGGCCTAAACGATATTGTACTTTGTTTCAAATCTGCTGACAAAAATTCGGTGCATGGGTATTGTTTGCAGGCTGTAAGGAAAGTATCACCTTCGCCACCGCCCTGAGTTACCAGGGTCCGTGTACAAATAGAAGTTGTTCAGAATTTCAACCCATCCAAAAGACTTAAACTTTCACTTATGAGCTCGTTTGTATGAACGGAGGCGCTTGATTCGTAATTTTCGGGCTCCTGAAATCCTTGAGTACCAAAGTCGAAGTCATTGAAAGAAAGCAAATTCTGGCTGAGGTCCTGCTGCGATTTCAATTCCAAAGATATGTGATTTTGCTGGCTGAGAACGTCTCTTTGAGCACGTGTTTTGACAACCTTCTCGTCCTCGATTTTGTCCGCAAGCGTAGCATCAAATTTATTGACAAAGAAGAAGGTCCCCAGAATGTGTTTATCAAAAACAATAAGGCCATCATCAATACACCGAGCCAACTCCTCCGAACAGATCGAGGTGGACCACTCGAAATGGGCAGCTATTTCTGCGACGGTTTTGCCATGAAAGACCCGATAAGTATTCTCCATATATCCGTCTGCGTCCGCCAATAGCTCGCAGGTGAATTTCTCATACATAAACTGGTTCTCCTCACCAACCAAAAACTCTAGAATGGCTCGATGGATTTCTTGCAGGTCCTGGAGTCGTTGTGTCACGACCACCAAGCCTGACCCAAAAGTCTTGAGTTGCACTGGCAAATTAAGCTTGTCGAACATACTTAAGCATCGTTGAAAATTTTGCGGGGACACGACCTCGGCACCAAACCCCAGGCTTAAGATATTAAATCGATTATACGATGCAAATAAGTCCTGTGAGGTGATCATTGATGAAGGTTTGGTGAGCTCGACATTAAGTAAATATTCGCATACGTGCTGGGCCAATTCTTGGTGGTAGATGCTCAGAGACTCGCTGACCAGAAACGGCA
The DNA here is from genome assembly GCA_030561745.1 of Metschnikowia gelsemii. Taxonomy (NCBI): domain Eukaryota; kingdom Fungi; phylum Ascomycota; class Pichiomycetes; order Serinales; family Metschnikowiaceae; genus Metschnikowia; species Metschnikowia gelsemii. Next base: position 107,242 of record JAKTYA010000160.1, read on the forward strand.
ACAACGTAGCACGAGAAACAAGGGGCTTTTTGACTAGGGAAGAAAAGGACGATGTGAGAGCAAGAATTTCCTGTGCCTTACTCATTAGTTGTTCCAAGTCTTCGAGCGACAGCGAAAGAATTCGTTCGTTTTGTTTGCGCTGAAGCTCGCCGGTTTTAACAAGACCCTGGATTCCTCGCAGTTGTACCCTTGGCACAGATACTCGCGCCGAGGGTTCAGCCTGAATCCGTTTTGCATCATCGCTAACGCCTCCCGAGGCTTCGAGTGCATCCCATTTGGCCTTCTCGATAATTTCCTGGATGTGTCTATGGAACTCGGTGTCGCCACCTTTCCGAAAGCTAATTTTGACGTACGGCGTGTTATTCGTATATGTTTCTGGGCCCTCAAGTACCAAACCAAGCGGATTAGCCGCCATCAATGACGACAGCGCTTCTGCCTTCTTAATCTGCTTTATAACAGACAGCGGCGCCTGTTTGAGGGGTGCGCCACATACCTCACAAAACCGCATGGACGGATGGTTTATAAATGTGCATTTCTGACACTCATCGAGGTTCTTCGGCACGTCCAGGCTGGAGTCAGAGCCACGGCTCGATTTTGCCGCTGTGGCTAGGACACGCTCGAGGTAGTCGGGTGATGGCGGGATGCCACAAGATGTACATTTTGGGAAATCGGTGGTGAGGTTTGCACGCGTCGATACATGATTGTTGAAAGAGCAAATTCCACAGACCCAATCCACGATTTCTGGCAATTTGATAGCGCCGTCGTGCCCCAGATATGTTTCCGGACCGTACTCTTTCTTCACCTGCTTCACGGCGTCTTTTATATAGATCTTAACCTTCGGACTTGATCGCAAAAACTTCTCAACGTGCTCCACACTTGAAGCCTGCGCCAAATCGACCGCCAACGCCCGGGGAGGGTCAGCGGAGTCAAGGTATATCACCCTCTTGTTCGTCAAGTACACCCGCCCGTTCTGTAAGTCCCTGATCTTCAGTTTGCCCTGGTATATGCCGACCCCATCTTTCACAAACACGTGGTGCTCGTTGTCAGTGAGAAACGGCCGTCGAGATTTATTCACGGGGACGCTGTGCCACACATGAAGAAACGACATCCAGCGGCCTTTTCTATTTCAAAAAACTAAAGGAGTTTTGTGGGCTTGTGTGGTATTTGTGTGGTCCCTTAACCTCGAGTTATCCACCAAGCAAGCTATTACACAGTGTGGGTCTGTCTAAGTATGGGGATCGTTAAGAGCAGTGTTGCGCGTTACGCGCGTTTTACGCCAAAATTACGATTTGCGAAATTCAGGGTCATCGTATTCACCACCATGATTCAAATTACGATTTTGGGAGCCATCGTAATCACCATCATAATCGTAAATCGTAATTTTGACGTAATTTGTTCGTAAATTGTTCGTAATTTGTTCGTAATTTGTTCGTAAATTGTTCGTAATTTGTTCGTAAATTGTTCGTAAATTGTTTTATAATCTCTTCGCAACAAGAAACCGTGATTTAACCGTGGTTTAGCCCAGAGGAATGGAAGCACGCTATCGGAATTGCCATAACATCGAAATTACGATACCATGACCTTCATTAGTATGAGACAGTGATTAGCTAAATTACTCTTATTTGTGGGCAATCTCTCCACTTAGCACTCCGAAAATGTGTTGGTAATATAGATTTATGTATTTACCTACTTCGATACTGTGTTCCACCAAGGCCTAGGGCAGATATTACCGGAACGGCATAACATATCTCGGTGTTCATATTTGTAATACTTGATTAAAGTTGTCATATTCCTCGGGTATTTATGGGTATACCTTCGAGAGCAATAAGTAACCTTACACGGAACCGAGACAAGCCTACCGAGGTCAAGTTTAGTCTCCATGACTTGTCGTTAGAATAGACCTAATTTAAAAACAGGCGAAGTCAGCTGTTTCAATTCAATGGAACTAAAATCAGCCTGCAAGCTAGACTCTTCCGAAGAAATAATCGTCATCGTAATTGAGCATGCAGAATGGTGAAGATGGGCTTTAGAGAAGGCGGCGTGAATGAGGCGAGTCGTTCTCGTTTTTTGTTTTCAATGAGCGAGCGAGGAACATTAGAGTATCACAAAATTCACGACCGTGAACACGTGCCTGTCAGGCTGCTTGAGCTTAAGCCCAATATCTGAAAAAGATGAGCAGCACTGGTTAATGAGTACCATACTGAAGAAAGACCTTGAAATCCCCGTGAAAACCGTAAAAAAACGTACAAAGAAACGTAAGAAAGCGTGAAAATAAACGTAAAAAACGCAAAAATAAACGTGTTACGATAAATTACGACTTACGAAAATGGGGGTCGTCGTAATCGTAAATCGTAATCGTAAATCCTTAGCTTAAACGCGTAATTTAAATCGATTTACGCAAAATTACGCCACCACGCAACACTGGTGGGGATCGTTAGGAGTACGGGTGCGGCATTGTCCCGCTCTCGACTGTTGCCACTATGAATAGTGGTTTTCGTAATACGATTCTCTTAATTGATAAAGTATGAGAAAGCAACAGTTGTGAAATACCTAAGATTTGGTGGCAAGAAATTGGTTTTGAATCAGTCATGAATCTTAATGAAATGTTAGCTCCAAAGGAATCGTCCTTTGACAATTTACGAAAGTTGAATTGGCTTGTTAAATTCGTCAGAAAGGGTTTTCCAGAAGATGGCGCGAGTCACCGGATGCTAGCTCTCTAGAGCCTTTTCTGCTCCAGCATTGGAAGAAGGTACTTAGTGAGTTAGATCCAATGGGTCGATGACAAGGTAGTTCATTAGCACTAACAAATGCATGTCAAGATGGTTCGCTTATGCTGAACTCAGCGTGAAGTGATCCGCGGTTAGACACTAGGCATGTCCTTTGGAAGCTGGTTTCGGGTTTTCTATAGGTTTCATAGGTTTATTACGGGTGACTGGTCACTCGTAAGTCTTTAATCAGATGTATCCGGCAAAAAAAACAAAGCGACACTTCCAAACATTAAATACTTCGATTGTCTTCAAAGAATCAGCCCATCACACGCCGAAGAAGCGCCCCTACAAAGCGACACTTCCAAACAATAAATTTCCCTGGTTTGCAAATGTCCAGTGACTTCTTCTTTGTAGGGACGTCAACCAGTTATGCAGTGATGGCTCGTTTTATTGGTAATGTATCCAACTTTAAGATGAACGATGAGTTCAAGTTATCGACCAAATTGATTGATGAGAAAGGTGACGAGGTTATCATTTTCCGAGAGTGCATTTCCTACATTCGGGTCATCCAAGAGTCTCAATTTCTAAGCAATTCGGAGAAACAAGTGAATTTGGAGACCTCAAGGATTCTTTATGAGAACCTTCATGGAAGAATCAAGGAAAAGGTGGAGCTTGGCAAACAGATCAAGCAGACCTTGGCAGCGGGCGGAAGAATTCAGGATATTCGGTCCACCGATTTCTTATTCCAAAGTGCAAGTTCGGGAGACCTTTCAAATGAGGCGCTTAAGGCCCGACAATTATACACGCGTCTTGACAACATTTCCAAGGGCCAGAGCATCAAATAATGCAGACCGAAAGAATACGATATTTCGGTACCTTTAATCAAGAAAAAACTCTTGGGTGCCGGGAAACACCATGGAATGTTACAGATCAAGAGCCCCAGGACTGATCTTCAAAGAATCAGCTCAGAACATATCAAAGAAGCGCCAATACAAAGCAACACTTCCAAAAATAAATACCTCGATTATCTTCGACAATTAAAATTTGCAGCAAACCACCAACCATGCACCCAAGTTCCAAGGCCTCGGTCGTGCATGGCACAACAAGCGCGTGTTGATTGTTGCGTTCTGTGGTCCTCTTCCCTCTAACTAAGAAACCACCTCTTGTATCCCCAGACCTAGAAGGCTCAAACACCCATAAATCTTCTTAGATGGCGTTTTTATTTAAGCGCAATCCCAAACTGCCGCCAGACCTTGTGCGGCTGCTAAACGAGCTGGTGTCGAAACTCGATTATCTGGCGGATTCTCGCAAGTCGCTTGACGAATGTCATCGGTACTTGAAGCAAGTGAAAGTCGTGTTTCACGGCGACGAAGAAAACGATCCGCAGCCGGACCAGATCCTGTTATTGGCCCAGGAAGTTTACTCTTCCGATACGCTCTTTCTTCTCGTGCAAGCGCTTCGCAAGTTGGACTTCGATCTGCGCAAAGACGTCGTGACAATCTTCCTGGCGCTTTTGCGCCGACGCATTGGGCCCGATTCTCCCACAGTGGAGTATCTTGTACACAAAAAGCCCGACGTGTTGGTGGCGCTTATGCGAGGCCCCGAAACTCCGGACTCGGCGTTGGTCTGCGGGCAGATCTTACGTGAATGTGTCAAGTTCGAGCAGATCAATCGGTTTGTTTTGAACCATTCTTTATTCTGGAGCTACTTCCGCTACGCCCAGAATCCCGTGTTTGAGATTGCTACAGACACGTTTGTCACACTAAATCAGTTCTTGACCTTGCATAAGAAGCTTGTGGCGGAGTTTTTGGCCAAAAATTGCGAGGGCTTCACGCTGGTGATCAATGGGCTCATTAAGTCGCCGAATTACGTGACAAAGCGCCAAAGCATCCGACTTTTAACCGAGCTTGTCATGCAGAAACTGAACCAGCAATTTCTAATGTACTACTTTGACGATACCACAAGTCTAAAGATCATTATGATGCTTTTGAGCGACAAGCTGAAAAACGTACAGCTTGAGGGGTTTCATGTGTTCAAGTTTTTTGTTGCTAAGCCGAAAAAGTCGCAGAAAATCCTAGATATTCTTTCCAAAAATAAAGACAACTTTGTTCAGTTCTTCAGCACCTTTGATGTTTCCGATTACGGCTCCAACATTGTCGAGGAACGCGATTATATCATGCATGAAATCCAGAAACTACCGGAGATCGAGCGTATTGATTACTTAGCCACCTAGAATCTTCTCGGATTATTTTTTTCATACAAAATCTGCCAATCTGACGCCCTACCGTCAGTCATAACATAGCGTCTTTTATTGTTCTACTTATCTTTTCGAGAGTTCTCAGAGAGCGTTTTCGATAATGGCTGTCTAGCAACACAACCGCCAAGAAAATTGTTATTAAGAGCTGCTGAGAATCTTCCCCCGTTTATCGAGTGCATTGCCCTTAGGCATCCCTTAGAGCTCATTATGTACCTCAAATACATCGCCCCTATTGGATAACTCTGGACCAACCCTCAAACTCTTCCTCGCCATATTGGATCTTCTTTATCCAGTCGGCCATCTTAACGGTCAATTCGCCTGCTTCTCCTGCAGCCAAAGGAACGGAGATATCCTCGCCCTTCCAGCCAATGGTCTTGATAGGAGAAACAACCGCAGCAGTTCCAGAGCCGAAAGCCTCCACCAACTCACCTTTGGCGGCTCTCTCCTTGACCTCGGCCATGGTGAACTTGCGTTCCGAAACAGTCCATTCAGAAGAGGGCAACTTAGCCTTGGCCAAAGTCAAAACTGAGTCTCTGGTGACGCCCTCCAAGATTGTTCCATCTAACGGAGCAGTGACCAATTCGTTTTTGCCCGCGGAGTCCTTGAACACGAAGAAAACATTCATGGTGCCCACCTCCGTGATGTATCCTTCCTCGCCAAAAAGCCACAAGTTTTGTTGATACCCTCTGTTGGCGGCTTCCAACTGGGGCTTGATGCATGGGGCGTAGTTGGCACCCAATTTCTTGTTTCCAACACCACCGGGCCAAGCTCTAACGGCATAATCAGTGGCTTCCAAGGAAACAGCCTTGAATCCGGTGGAGTAATAAGGACCAACTGGAGATGCGATTAAATATAAAAGAGCTTTGTCTGGGGCACTGACACCCAAGCTAGCGCTGGTTCCTATGATGGTTGGTCTCAAGTATAAGGAGTACCCTTCGCCCTGAGGAACAAAGTCCTGGTCGATCTTGACAAATTCATCGATCAACTTGATGAACTGATCGCCATCAAAAGTAGGCAAGCAGATCCTTTCAGCCGAAGAGTTCATTCTGATCATGTTCTTCTTGGGTCTAAAAATCCTGATTTTGTTCTGCTTGTCTCTGTATGCCTTCATACCTTCAAAGGCCTCGAACCCATAGTGAAAAACAATTGTCGAAGGGTCGAAGCTGAAGTTGTGGTATGGGGAAATCGTAGGCGCGGCCCACCCGTTCTCGGCTGTCCACTCGACCTCCAAGATATGGTCGGAAAATGTCTTGCCGAAAACCAACTGGTCATTAGGAAGTTTTTCCTTGGGCGTGGTGGTTTTCGTGATGATCAATTTGGACGCATCCAAAGGTGCTTGGCTCATGGTTGCTAAAAGTCTGCGAGGAATGTTAGTCACTGTTTTAAACGGACTCAATCTGAAAAACGACATCACTTTTTCGATTTCTTGTACGATCGCGAAATTTCGGCGTCCGATAAGGCAAGAACAAAAAAATCACCCGATTGAGAAAAAAAAAGTTCAACTTACCTTCTTCGTTGTATCTTAGGTGGATGGGCCTTTCGCGGTGCCGGTTGGTTGATGAATTTATAGAGGTGCGCGCCGGTTTCGGGACAGAGTCATTATCCGCGAGTAACCGGCGCAGAGCTCGCTTTGGTTAACGCCAGACAATTCTGCGGAGAGTCTTTGCGGACTATGCGCATCCACGGAATGTCGTTAATATAAGCCAGATCAACATCGAAAAGCGACGAATATTGAAACCGACCCATTTCAAGAACTTCTGGTGAATAGATTAATTTTGGAGTGCAACATGATTTTCACGCCTTTTATCCAAAATGAAAGATTTTGCAAGGTTTCAAGTTTGGCTTGTCGAATTGTACGAGAGTCTTTCGAGGCCCCTGCCCTTGAAAGGTGGATAGTCACGAAGATGATCGGCACCAAACTGACACCGTAATTGAAGAACTCCTGAATGATAAGCCAAGTTTCAAGATCTTTCAAGAATCAGGTCCGAGAATCAGTACACTTTCAAGTTCTCCACGTATTTTCCCATTAAGTAAACATTCTCTCCAACCACTTTGAAAGCCTCCCGATTCTCGGTGAGGTGATTTGCAGTAGTCCATAAAATGGTCTGCGGATCCACATCAAGGCCATTCAAGAAATTGATCCGAAAGACCTCATGTGCAGAACCAAGCTCAAGATTGGAGCCTGGACCTAAACCCGAACCTGGACCTAAACCTTCGTACCGAAAGCCAGAATCAGAATCAAGTAAATGGCCTGACTCGGGTGTGGCATCATTACTGGAAGATATATTCAAGCTGGGCCGTGCAACCATGTACTCACGGGTTACGAACTCACCGGCACTGTCCAAAGTATCTTTCGTGAGACGCTCTACGCGTAAACGGCCAGACAATTGAGGCATAACCAAGTCGTCTGTCCTGAACGGAAACCCCGGTTCGTTTTCGTGGACCTTGTATATCTCGTACTGCTCTGGCCTCCTTAATTTACCAATGCGGAATTCTCCCTGAACAGTCGTGGGCTGTGCAGAGCACACTAGGTTTGTAGTGAGCCCATAGATTCCAAGAAGCAGGTCCAGGAGCTCGATGATATTATTCTCGCCGTAAGCTTTTAAGTGGCCAGGCCTGACCAAATTGTTGCCCATGATTGCATCCGGGGTGAAAAGCTGGTCCCACTCGTAGTACCCTGACTTGAGAAACTGCCGTCTTGGAGAACGTGATCCTGGCCACTGTGATGGTCTCACTTCACAGAAGTCCAAATGGCGGAACGCAGGACGTAGATTAGGGCTAAATCGGGACCACTGGGGCTCTTCGAAAAGCAACTCCTGGTCATTGGTATCGAGTTGATTCAGTGGCTTAAGCGTGGTGCGCCACATCGACCCGGACAACCCTTTTCCACGGAATTTCTTCGACGGTGTTTCTAAGTGAGAGATCAAAGGGCGAAAAGCGGTTTGGCTGCGGGTTTCAATCTCTTTTGAAAGCCAGAGAGGGTGCGCTTCGGTAGAGAAGACCCAGTTTTTCTTATTCATGGCCTTACTGTGCACGTAGCTCTCGCCGGCGTCGTCAAAGAGGAGATATAGGTACTTGAGCAGCTCGCCCAACACAAAGGTCTCCATACGGTCTTGCATGACTCCTGATCTCACATCCTGATACCCCGAAAATCCACACGGGGCCTTGAATCTTGTTTCAAATAACTCAAGCACGCGTGTCCCGATTTCAAGGTACATTGGATCCTTAGTGGCCCGGTAAAGATAATAAGTGGACTCGATGAACTCGGGCCGGAGAGGATACCATTCCAAAGAGATAGCGTTCATAACCTGGAGCTCGAGGGTTTGGGCTTTCGGGCCAAAGGGCAACGGGTGCCACCGTTCTGGAATCGCATCAAAGTGATCCCAGATCTTGAGGTAAACGACATGAGACGAAATCGCGTCGGAAAGGCGCCCGGCCAAGACCTGGACTCCGGGCCAGAAAGCGCCAAGCAGATCGATCCATGATACTGCGCTCTCGCCCCGCAAGACATCGACATTGGCAAAAAACGTGTACCCATTGGGCCCCGACTTGACAGCCAGATGCGACATGAGGCTCTGGTAGGAGCAGGAAAAGATTTCCCAGAGTGTATCGTCACTGAACATTATTGCGCCTTTTAACGCATATTCGTAGAAAGAATCGATCAGCGCCCCGATCCCACTGAGAAACTCGGTCCATTTGTTACCCACAGGATCAAGGGACATAGGAAGGAGCCCCTGGTCCAGGCGAGCTGCCCAGAGTTTATCCAATGTTTTCCTTGTTAGAATCTCAAACCGGTCGTCTCCCGTAAGCCGCAGAAGAAGCTTGAACTCTACATACGGCGTGGTGGCTCCCGCAGAGCACGCCTCTCTGTTTTGAGGCGACGTTTTGTGCTCGAGGCCTGTGGCCAAATTTATCCGAGGTATTGGAAGGTGGGTTGTGGTTTTATATGCGGGAATGAGACGGAGACCTAAATCATAGGCCATTTCCAAAAGAAAACCGTCATAAGAATCTACAATATCGACGATCTTCTCGTGGGATCGGCTCCAGTTCACGTCCGTGAGCGCCAAATGGGCCAGGAGAAGGCCGCCAAGCCATCGGATTGACGCCTCGAAGACTTGCACGACGTGGTCCTGATGAAAGAACCCAGCTTTTCGCGCGCGGAGGTATTGTAAGACTTTGTCTAGCTCGTCCCACTCTTGCATGATCAAGAGAGTATCGAGATTGTCAAGCACCGTCAGAGATACATTGCCCATCGCGTCATTGTGAATATCGTTAGGCAGCGGGCCGTACGGCACGCACGTGATGGGCCTGACTTCATCCGCAGGAAAGCCATGGGCCATATACGAGTGCCAGCCATGTTGGAAAAGTGATTTTGTTCGTGTTTTGAGTGTCCGGAGATGCCGCCGCGTAAACGCACTACGGCAGTGGCTTTGGCTTTGGCTTTGGCCTTGGTGGTGGCCTTGGTGGTGGCTGCTTCCTGATGAGCAGGAGCAGGAGTCAAAGCAGAGCGAAACCGCAAGCAAGATTACGAGATTAATGTAACCGTATTTCATGCTATGACACTTACTGTACCGTATGCTACAAGATTTCCTGAAATACGGTTCCAAAGTTTCTCGTCTCGTACTGCACAGTGCTCTCGGTATGTGCAGGCTGTACTGCACGCGCGCCCGTATTGAGACCGTGTTGCGTGCTGTGAGCCGCAGGACGTGATTCCCTTCGGTTAAGCGAAGCGACGCGCGCATGGAACCAGTCTCAGGCTGCAAAAGTCATGTAAGGAAGTCCCATTGAAAGAATGCCAGCGTGAGGCGGCCCCGCAAATTTTTCAGAGAGCTCAAATAAATGACAGAGGCGGAATAGCCAGTTCGGTGTCGAGCTGGTATACGAAGAGGTGCAAGTGCCATGCTGTATCATGGGACTTCACTGATATCAGTGAACTCAAGGAAGAGGTTGGGCTGAGAGGGAAGGAAGAGGTTTGGCTGAGAAGAAAGGAAGACGTTGATCTAAGAGGGAAGGAAGAGGGTAAAGAAGAGGGTCGGGCTGAGAGGTAAGGAAGGGGGTAAAGAAGAGGGTTGGGCTGAGAAGGAAGGTCAGAAAGGAAGAGGTTGGGCTGAGAGGTAAGGAAGGGGGTAAAGAAGAGGTTTGGCTGAGAGGGAAGGTCAGAAAGGAAGAGGTTTGGCTGAGAGGGAAGGTCAGAAAGGAAGAGGTTGGGCTGAGAGGGAAGG
>JAKTYA010000161.1:0-114203 GCA_030561745.1 Metschnikowia gelsemii
CCATACATCCCTAATAAGAAACCCATACATCCCTAATAAGAAACCCATACATCCCTAAGAAACCCATACATCCCTAATAAGAAACCCATACATCCCTAATAAGAAACCCATACATCCCTAAGAAACCCATACATCCCTAATAAGAAACCCATACATCCCTAAGAAACCCATACATCCCTAAGAAACCCATACATCCCTAATAAGAAACCCATACATCCCTAATAAGAAACCCCTAATAAGAAGCAAAAGCAAACCATCTTGACATGCATTTGTTAGTGCTAATGAACCACCTTGTCATCGACCCATTGGATCTACCTCACCTAGTGCCTTCTTCCACGTGAAACCCTTAAATGTTCACGATATGATTGCCAAGGGTGCGCCACCACTCGTAATTCTCTTGGTGGCCAAGCTGGCTAAGGCGCGAGACTGTAATGGTAATTGTAATCTTGAGATCGGGTGTTCGACTCACCCCCAGGAGATTTCTCGCCTTCATGGCCAAGTTGGCTAAGGCACCTCACTAGTAATGAGGAGATCGTCAGTTCAAATCTGACTGAAGGCATCACTTTTTGCTTTTATCAAGATAATGATAGCTTGGTGGATACATGTTTTGAATGTTTGCGCAAACCAGCTTCGTGATGTTCCTTAAGGGTTAAATTCTGAATTCATGTCGCGCGTCTCAAAGGCCGCGAAAGAGAATTGTCTGCTCGTGAGAAACATAACTTGTCTATCTTTACTTCGAAGACAAGGATGTGGGTTTGGCAACGCCTATACAACCCTAAATGCAATATTCTTGAGCGCTATTGGCACATAAAATCAGATTTTACAATCTATCTTGATGGGAAGTATGAGGTCCACCTTTGAGTGCACTTTGTAGCTATATATCCGTCAGTGGCTTGAGTAATAATTCGTTTAGAACTCGTGCTTCAAGTATTATAATATACTTTGGAATAAAGAGACTGGATATGATTTTATAGGATCAGACAAATAATAGGCTGATAAATATTTGACATGGAAGGTCTGCAATTTTAGGCGTCACTTCATGTAGATCAACGCGTATCATGCAGTTTCGGGAAATTAAACAAATATAGTTTGCTGATGTTAAACCTTTGGCGAAGCTTGCATCTTCATTTATTAAATTTGAATTCAGAAAAGAGGTATGGAAGCCCCCCATTTGTTTGATATTCAGTTTCCTTCATTGTGCGATTTAAGGATTCATTATGGAGTCGTATCCAAGCACTCATTATCTGGTAAAAGCGAAGTCAAAAGGAGAAGTATTCATAGACCTGAAAGTTATCAAGCAAACATTGCTGAAGTCCATATGGGCCCATTAAAGAAAACAAGCAAGATATATTTATCGAGCCAAGGCCCTGAAAATTCGACAAGCATGGCAAGCAAGGAAGAACTATATCCAAAGTGTAAGTTATGAGCTTCTTCATTATGCAATTATGTAGCTATTTTATTCTTTGTAGCTACTATCTTTTTAAGTTTATAGACTATTCCGAATACTGCTTTTCAAAGACAAGATTTGCTTGCACTGACGAAAGTTTGTTTGAAGTAGTATGAATTGTGATCATTTATTAGCTGGAAATATGTACAGCATTAAGTGCCTGCATGCAGTGCCCCGTTCTGAGCTAAACACACGGTTCCATCACGGATTGAAAAATATCTAGAGAAAGATATCAAATACTTACCACTATTACCCGCTTAATTACTTTCGGTTGCTCCTATTAATCAAAGAGGCCATCGATGAAAGCAGATCGAATTCTTTGATGCGCGGTCTCGTCTCTTGTTTTCGGGTTAGGGCTTCTGCCCTCATGGACTACTACGCGCACGCTTTAGTTTACCTGCATGTGTCAGACAACCTCTCGCACTCTCACTACAATTTCCACCCCAAAAAATTTTCCATTCCTTCCTTACCAATTACAGAACTCATCAGTCACAATGGGTATGTTGCGCTACTGAAAGTTACGGGCGACGGCAATCCCTAGTTTGAAATATTACTCATGGGTATATTCAGCTCTTTCATTTTCCTCAAACATCGGTCCACAAGATAGCTTTTCCATGTCACCTTTCATCTTCAAATGGAGTCATATACGAGCGACGCAGTCCATTCGAGATCCCAAAAAAGAAACGTCATAATCATAATACAAGGCAACTTGAACGACGTTGATAGAAATCACCGGATACACTTGTTGGCCGATACTCTATGTATAAATCGACATACATAAATCGGTTTGTGAAGATAAATGGGTGCATGGGCTTGACGTACCATTTCACAGTCCAAAATCATGCCAGGTTGCCCTGAACAATGTTTCCCTTTCTCCCGATAATTACTAACCACTATAGTTAACGTTCCTAAGCTTAGAAGAACTTTCTGTAAGGGTAAGGAATGCCGCAAGCACACCCAACACAAGGTCACCCAATACAAGGCTGGTAAGGCTTCCTTGTTCGCCCAAGGTAAGAGAAGATACGACCGTAAGCAATCCGGTTTCGGTGGTCAAACCAAGCCAGTTTTCCACAAAAAAGCCAAGACCACCAAGAAGGTTGTCTTGAGATTGGAGTGTGTCAACTGTAAGACCAAGGCTCAATTGTCCTTGAAGAGATGTAAGCACTTCGAGTTGGGTGGTGACAAGAAGCAAAAGGGTCAAGCTTTGCAATTTTAAAAGTGTTGTCCTCGATCTTTTGCGGCTGCTGGTGCAGGCTGGCGTTTGTATATTACTTTCGGTTTGCCCGGTGTTAATACTTTATCCAATACAAAAACCTTAGTTGAATGATTTAATTATTGTTGTTCTTGAGCTGCTTATCAATGAGTGTATGTAAAGTAGGATTTAGCTCTATTAGCCATCCAGAACTAATATTCGCTATCAGTGGGTCTAAAGGTTCAGTCGTTATAGAAGTTGTGGGCTCGATCTCGTATGAAGGCCTGAAACTTGTTGACGCGTAACTTACTCTTTGTTGCCAATCACTGCTTATTCCTTCACCCCAATGTCCTTCTGATTGGCCAGCTGAATTTCTCCATCTATTATACTCATAGGACGATGATATGTACAAGTCAAAATTCTCAAATCCTCATCAACTTTTATTTTTAAAGCAGTTCAACAGATATCGTTCTTTGTGTATCTTACCTTCAATTTTTCTTACTTTCCCTCAATTGCTTTGACCGCAAAACGAGAAATTCGCCCAACGCTAGTAACGGGTCCTCCGGTTTATCCTTGCTGACCTGTTTCAACCCTTCCAACACATGCACTGTTAGGTGTTTGTTTAAGTATTGTCTCACCGATGAACCACCCACCATCTCGTGCATGGGAGGCTCATCAACCTTGGGAGGTTCCGGCGCTGGGGTACCCAGAGGTTCGGTTTTGCTTTTTTTCGTAGGCGGTTCGCTTGTTTCTCCCGTTTCGTCTCCCTTATCGGGCTTCTGGTTATCCCCAAGCTCCACAGCCGGTGCAGTTGCAGGTTCTGTTTTCACTGCATTTAGCAAGATCTCGCCTTCTAGAGCATTTGTTGGTTCCATTCTCCTGGTAAATCTTGAGTGCTGGGCGGTCTATATAGAAAGGATAGCTAGGGGGTGAGGTCACTGAATTGAGTTAAGTTGCGGGCGATTTATTATGACAAGTGAAAGACTGTTTACCATCATGGGCTGGAGCTGGTCAGGTGCGAAAACTTAAGGCATGTGCGGCCCTGCTGCTGTGGTCTGGCAGCCTGGCCCCAAATCAGCATTCCCGGTACCAATGAGAATGCCTGATGAGAGGAAAAAAGACAGTTGAATGGTATAGATGTGATTGACTTAACTCATGATAGAAACTAATATGTACTTAAGTATTCCAACTTGGCGAAATTGCAAATCTGGAACAGCCAGATCAAACTCAAAGCCCTCGCTCGTGTATCGCGGGCCCAGGTTTAATGGTGTCCCACCACCAACGACTCTGATCTTGTTAACACACACAAAACTATTAGACTATGGAAACATCTACATCTTTCGCTAGGGAATATTATCAAGATATTAATTATTGATGTAAGTTTCGAAGTACTACTCAAAAACATGATATGTAATAATTTACTCTCAAGTAGTTGCTGCACCGCAGCCACCGGCCATTTGGCCCGAGACAGAGAGGTCGACTTTCGCACGCACCTGTTCCTGTCCATGCCCCAATCTATTCCCATAAGACTGCGCTGACCGGGTTAATAAACTCAGAGATTTCAACACAACCTCACACAATGGATCCGTTCAATGAGGTCGAAGAAGACTGCTGGGCACAAATCCATGCATTGCAAGCTTTGGTATCCTCGACAAAAACCATCACCGAGGAACGCAAGCTCGATTTCCTGAACGACTATCAGGAATTGGCCGAGACTTTGGAAGACCTCAGGCAAGCCGTACACATCTCTGAATCAAATCCTTCACAGTTCAGCTTGACGTCTTCGGACATAGTCAACCGCAAACAGATTCTTTCTCAGTTACAGAAGAAAACACATGATCTTAACGATACGTGGACCGAGCGTGTTGCGAATCCACATAGGCCACGAGAAGTGACGACAATGTCGAACCGAATAAGTGTAGACGACGACCAACACGATACTGGCAATCCGTTTGCAGATGATAATCGGTTGGACCGCGAGTTTAATCTGTTTCAGCAACAGGAGATGATCCAGTCCCAGGACTTACAGCTCGATTCGATCCACAAAACTATGCAGAATTTGAACCAGCAGGCGGCTCTCATGGGGGACGAGCTAGAAGATCAAGGGTTCATGCTTGATGACCTTGATAATGAGATGGATACCGTGGGCAACAAGCTACAGAGGGGACTCCGAAGAGTGAACTACGTCATTGAGAAGAACCGTGAGACAGCTAGCAATTGGTGTATTGGGATTCTTGTGGTTGTGTTGTGCATCTTGTTAGTGGTTCTAATAGCCGTTTAGCCTTGTTATGTTACCCTATTCAAGTTTGCGAGGGCGAGGCAGATGCACGAACAAACGTTCGGTAGGGTTATAGACATCATAAGGAGGCAGCCGAGCCCTAGATGTAACCAAATCCAGATGGAAAGGGAAGTCTAGGGTGCTAAGCTTCATTCCTTATGTGTCACCAGTAAGATTTGGGTACAATGGTGATGAGGTCTAGGAATCAGAGAAAGTAGAAAGCTGGAAATACACATTCCCTTGGTGAGAGAGAATTCCAAGGAATTAGAGCAGAGCTATTTTAAAAGGAAAGAGTGAAGAAAGTGGATGCAATCGAGGTAATATCTCTGGTTTGTTAGTATGATGAACATAATAGTAATCATAAGAAAGAAACAGTGAATTATCAGACAAAAAATAATAAGGTAGCTTGGTTTTTTCCACACCGACAGAAAGTCTCGAGCCAAATGCACTCAGAATCATCATATTCACTTTGTACAATTGAAACATACAATTTTGCACAATACATCAAATCTAATGTGAAAGCATTTGCCGGGATTTGCACAGTCTTTATATATTCCGCGAAGAGGTTACCCGGCCCCAGCAATGCGCGCGGACTGGCTGAGGGTTTGAATTATATATCAATGTATGCTACAATTGAATAATGCCCCATCTATTAACGCGTTATAATTCTCTTCTCGATACATCCTTTAATTCATAAATTTAGGACTTTCCCTTCTGATCAAGTTATAGGTTAACTATTAGATTCAGTACAGTGCATTTAGCTCCACGCTCTTGATCTTAGACAAGTCATAAGTGAGACACTCTGTGTCAATAGCTGGCTGTAAGTCTACATCACATGAATTCATGAATAGACTGAATCTGGCAGGTTTGAAATATTCTCTCATATTATTTTCTTCAGCTTTGTCTATTTATACAAACCAGGATAATTATAGTCTCCTTAAACCATGATGCAAGTGAGGGCGCTTGTTAGATTCGACCTTTAGGGTCAAAGTCCCAAACCCTGAGTCAGCGGAGTTCGAGTTTCCTCGGTATTAGCGTTATCGACGTATATTTTCGATAAATTGTCACAGAAAGTGAAAGCCAACAATATTACTAAATCTATAAAATGGGCTTGAAATTCGCAAATACATTCGATGTGTAATTTGTGGCGAGTCTGTATCAAAAATTGTTCATTTCGCTGATGGAGATCCCGGAGCTTGGCCCAAGCTATGCGCGGCCTAAGGATATCAGTATGCTGACCTCGCGATAAACAATTTCAGCATACCAGAACATAAACTTTCATAATCATTCAAAGCGTACCACTCTTGAAATTTTCGAGTAATAGAAAGTGGGCCTCTTTTACCTCAACTCGACCATAACACATATACGGTCGAAAATATGGCTAGTCAGGACAGAAGTCGGTACCGCGTGGAGGTCCAGCAAATGATGTTTGTTTCAGGAGAGACAAACGACCCACCCGTCGAAACAACCTCCCTCATCGAAGATATTGTCAGAGGGCAGGTCATTGAGATTCTTCTCCAGGCGACAAAAACCGCAGCGTCTCGAGGAACGCGGTCGATTGCACCAGAAGATGTGATCTTTCTAATAAGGCACGACCGGGCCAAAGTCACGCGGCTTATCACGTACTTGTCGTGGAAAGACGTGAGAAAAAATACCAAAGATGAAGGCGGAGGTACAGAATCTTTGATGGAACAGGAGTCGGGGGCTGCGGCTGCTAACCCGGCTGGGAACGACCAGTCCAAAATGATTACAAGATACAGGAAGCTGAAGATCAGATTACCCTGGGAAGTGCAGTTTATGTTCAACGAACAGCACTTGGACACGGCCGAAGATGCCGAGGATGTCGATGATGAGGAAAAGGCCGCCACTTTGGCTTCCGTGAAGCGATTGAAGATGGCCGACGAGCGCACAAAGCATATGACCAAAGAAGAATACGTCCATTGGTCAGAGTGTAGGCAGGCCTCGTTCACGTTCCGTAAGGCTAAAAAGTTTAGAGAGTGGGCTCAGATCGCCCATATTTGCGAGTCCAGGCCTAACGATGATGTCATTGATATTTTGGGGTTTCTCACTTTCGAGATCGTTTGCTCGTTGACCGAGGAAGCAATGACAATCAAGGCATCTGAGGATAGACTCTTGCAGCAGTCTCTTCTGAAGATCGGTACGCTCAACAAGGAAATAGCCAAGAGAAAGAGGAAGTACTTGTTTGATAAACCCGATGAATTGGCAAAACCCCTTCAGCCTTACCACATTGAAGAGGCTTGGCGGAGGCTCCAGTCGATCGATTTCAAGCATAAAGCCGCTCGGTCTTTTGGCGGTGGTATGCTCAAATCGAGAACGCAAGTCATATAGATACGGGTCACAATGTTTATTTCTAGTTATTAACCGGGCCGGTTCTTAACACGTCGTCTACGCCATCGTAGAATTTGCGCCAGCCAAGAAACTCTAGCAAGCTCTTCTTGTTATCGTCTTTTTTGTTTTGGGAATCTAGTGCAATTATACCTTTTTGGAATGCTGCCCAGTACCTCGCTATTGGGGCCAAATCTTGAATGAAAGCATTGCGACTCATACTGTAGCATACTGAGGTATCTCGCAACCCTTGTGTTTCGGGTCGTTCCTCAATAAGTGACTGGCTTGAACGGCTTCTTGTTTGTACGCGTATACTGTAGAGCTCTTGAATATACTTTGGAATTTTCTTGGCTCTAGATGACAAAAACTCAAGCACTTTTACTCGTATATCATTGAACGTCGGTACCAGGTTTGGGATTGGCTCCACGGCCCGATCAAGAAGTTCATTTATGCAATCGCCTGTGTTTAGCTCATATGGCAAAGTTCGCTGCTTTAAATGTAAAGAGTCGTCAATAACGTAAATGTCAATTAGTTCGTTAATTTGAGTTTCATGGAGAATCGAAGAGTGAGTATTCGTCGTAATTATGTCGGAGATAGAAGCAGCATCTAAGTTCTTAACAACCGAGTTCAAGTCTTGTTCTGGAGTAATTGTTTGTTCAGAAACTAACTCAAACAGCACATCATAAACTCCTGGTTTAGAATGGTCAATGCGACAAAACCATTGAATGGACATTAATGCTTTGCGTAAGTCGATATTTCCATTTGTGCGACAGTCGCTCAAGATCCCATCAAGCACTTCGGATGCCAAGCTGAGACCGTTGCTGAAAGCACAAAGCCAGAGGTATTCTTTGACTTCCCTCGTAGAAGTAATCTCAAGATTAAGTATAGCATTTTGCTCAGCGGCAAGATCAAGAATATTTTGAGGTATTGCGCTTATGTCTTTCACGGTGACAACTATGGGTCGTCTGGAATAATTTATTACCTCCTGAACTGTTGGCCAGAAGGTTTTATCTTGCTCAAAAAGAACATCACAATCTTCAAATAACACCAATCCTTTTTGAAACTTTCTTTCATCATGGTTCTGATGAATAATCTGACTTGTGCAAAATTCCCTGAGTGAGGTTTGTATATCCTTTCTCGAGCGGGCTTGACCAGTGTTGATTTCATGAACGTAGCCATCCATGGCAGCCATGGCAGCATATATGGAAGTGGATTTACCAGATCCCGAATCTCCTTGAATGACCAATATAGGCACAAAGACATCTTCGTCCGTGCTTTCCCCATATTCGTCTTCATCATCATCCACTATGAAACCCAGCATCGACGCTTCGCGTTTCTTCTGTTTCCGGTGTAATTCTTTCAACTTTACATTTCGTGGGGTTTTCGTGGACTGGGTTTCTAGAACAGAAAAGGCGTTTGACATCCATCTCTTGAGAAAGCAGCGCAGTTCGTTATCTATAAGAAGAGACTCAATTGCTGTCGGTTGGAATTTTTGCAGCCAATTCAAGGAATTGGTCTCAGGTTTGTCGCTAAGTATAAAATTGCAGTATACTTGTTGATGAGGGGGACTCGTAAAGGCTAATGGAGCATGACGCTTAACCAATTCCTCTTCAGAACATGTATTAACAACATCGTATCTTAGCCGTGGCATAGCATGGTTGCCGGATACTATTGGGGAGTCTTTGAAAAGATCGGCCATACTGTCTTTGGAGTTCTCCACGATTGATCTAGTACGTCTCTTAAAGGGGAGAGACACCTGGTTTGACGAGCTCCTGCTGTTTTCGGGTATCACATGCATAAAATTTCGAGGGATTGGACCCGGAAGCAATCCTTTTAGTCGTTGTAGAGCAGTCAATTTTGGGAATGCGTTCTGCAGGGCACTTTTCATCATCATAGCAAACACGCCATTTGCATTTTTTCCCTCCAGATTCCCGCAATTCTCCATGTGTGTCGGCTTCGTCGTTTCAAAATCCTCTTCCAGAATTATTATTGGTTGTTTGGGGTCGGGTTTCATCGGAGGGTTTTTTCTCATGAGCGCCGAAAGTATGGAGTCCCCTGAGCCCACATTACCCCGAGTTTTAAGTGGGTTCTCGAATTCTTTAATCGTCGCTAACCTTTCTGGGGAGACTTTAAGGCGAACCTTCAACGACCATTCTCCATTAGATTTCTTCATGGGTTTAGGAGCAAATGAGTCAAATAGATTGCGTGCACTCACAGATTTTGAGGCGGGGAAGCGAAGCTCAAGGTTTTCGGGCGCAGATGGGCCTTCGTCGTCTTCGTCGATACATATAACTTCTGTGTGTGTTCCAGCTGTTTCGGGTATGTGTGTGGTCTGTTTCTTTTCGCCGGCATCATTAGCCAGGTCCGTGCACTTGGTGTTACTTTTCTTTAGAAAGTCACGCACAGAAACGCTTTTTCCTGTGGAAAACATACGCTTTTCAAGGTCGGCAATTGCCTGGTTCTTCTCGGCGTTCCTCTCAAATTCTAACACGTCAAAAGACGTATCTGGAACATCTGAAGATTCGGACAAAGACGCGACGGTCTGATCGGCCGATGAAGGAACAGGTTCTTTCTGTGTGTCTATCTTGGGGTCTTGTGGAGAGTCTTGTGAAGGGTCTTTCTTCCGCTTCTTTGTGTATTTCCTCTTTTTGCCCGTTTGATTTCCCGATAGAAGCGACATTAGGCCATTTTGGATGGGTTTCGGCGGAATCGGTGTTCGCGTATTGGCATCGCCGGAGCCAAAATCCAGAGCGACGTCTTTAACCGGGTCCGTATCGATATCTGAGCCGATTGACGACGATGACGGGATACTAAGCGGGTATTCGAGTGTTTCATTGGTGTGTAGAAACTGCTCCAGACCGTACAGCATTGGTATTTTTTCTGTATTCAAGTTTGGAGGATGCAGCATTTCTAGGGCCTTAAATCGAGAGATCCAAAAACACGGTCATGCCACGGTCGCACCGCGACTGGAATGGCATGGCATGGCAAGACGCGAGGCGCGAATGGGTGCAAGTTTCCTCCAAGTAGTGTAGTGCACTGTGCTGCTATGGATTATGAGACCGTAAATATCCTTATAAATTGGGGTGCTTTTGTTTAGTGGCATTAAGTCTTTATTATATTGTTTTTGAGAAGCTTTTTATAGGTTATGTGGAATTTAAATGTGAAAAAAAAGTGTCATCTTATTTTTTCGTGATGGTTTAGGTAATCTCAAATCAGGTGCTCTCGCAATTTGGCAGTAATTAATTGTGATTGGGGCCAGTCATTAGGAGAAGCGTGGCTTCCAAATTTAATTATCTCTCCAGAGAATTTTAATGATAGACAAAATAGAGTTAGAAAATAGAGAAAATTCAAAGAAGAGACTAAGTTGCCATAATCAATTCCGATAATAGCTTGGCTCATTGAACTTACCTGGGCCGTTGCTTTACCGTTCTGGCTGGGCGCGGCACCAGATTAATCTTCAGGCCGGCCCCACATCAGCTTGTCAGGTTGGGGTGCTCATCTGCACTTTGCCTTAGCACTGGACCGAGTAAAGTTGACCTATTTCTCTTTCCTCATTTGAATTCGGTCATTTCAGAAATTCTATATAGTCGTTTTTACTCACATGACTATCTGTCAATAACTAAGAATTCTTCACATTCATCTGGTATCATTTTACATCTACAAGAGTGTATTCCCTCAACATATTCGTCTTACACCTTTAAGATGAGCGGTATTTCTTTCAGCCTCAAAAACAATAAAATTTACAAGGATAACAAGGGCAGACCTTCATCTCTGCTACTAAAAAGGAACACTCCGAAAAGAAAAGCGCTTTTTAGCGAGGAAGATGATTCGCCAGAAACGAGAACTTCAATAGATGCATTTGACTCGACACAGGGCGCCATGCTGGGCACAACGGCTGTATCAAAAACACCAGTTCTTGTCATTGAGCCTGTCAAGAAGGCGCACACACTTCGAGAAGCGAGTCTGAAACCATTATCGGGAAAAAACTTCGAAAGACCGGCTGCTATTAATGCTCAGACCCCGCTTCTGTCAGAGGAAAGGGCTAGGTCCTCTTTAATTGCCGGTGAAGAGTACAAAGAAACAAGCAAGAATATAATCGTTGGTCACGCAGAAGATGAAGACGCCGAGACCGCACAGGAAGACTACGATGCTGTGCCTGTAGACCAATTTGGTGCTGCTCTTCTACGTGGCATGGGATGGTCCGGGGAGCCCGAGGTGCAAAAATCTACGAGCAAAGCGGTGTCTCATCGGCAACAAGGAGCTGTACTAGGTATAGGTGCCAAGTCTATTGACAAAGATTTAGAGGCAGAGTTGTTGAGTAAGAAAAATTTAAGTGTGCCTTTGATCAGAAGGGCAAGTTAACAATAACAAACTTTCTGAACTTGAAGAAGTTTACTTTAGGATCGTGTCTCATTAAAAAATAAATAATCTATGCATTTCAGGCCATAGCCCCCAACCCCAAAAGAAGCAATTGGCTCATTACAGAGTGAGACCACATACTGGATTTCTCGCGAATGATGCGCTTTTCGTCTAATTTGATCATTCGCAAAAGCTCCTCATAAATATCGCCGACGATTGCATCGTAGATCTTTGTTTGTGAAATGCTATCGGTATTGTATAGGTCAGAAAGTCTTTCAATCACGGTGGTTTTGATCACCAAAGGCTTCTCGGTCTCAAGACCATTGATATAAGAGATCAACGACCTCAAGTTTTGGAGAGTGATGAATGGAAGAGACGCCGAAGATGCCATGGGCAAATGCAGAGGCAAGGATGCCTTCAAGTCTGTGAATTTAACCTTGGCATTTACAATCACGTAATCCGTACCATGAGCGGCCACGCTGCTTTCTGAATTATTGGCAAACGTCTCGTATATTGCCATCAAGGCACCCTTAAGCAAGTTGCCATCGTTCGAAGAGCTGGCATTTGATGTTGGCTTGGGGTTTGTTAGGTCTCCCAACTCCTCTAAAATATTCAGGAAAATACCCGAAGACACTGCTCCCTGGTGTCCCGAATCAGCACCTGGCGTGTCGAAATCAGGAAGTCGTATATCTGCCACAATCTCTGCTTTTCCACTAACCAACCAATTAAATTTCAGCTTTGGGTTGGCTGTCGAGAGCGAGCCCATGTCGATCCCGTCGAGTTTGAAAGTAACGGTATTCCCGCTATCCAAGAACGTTTGGTGCTTGTGAATAGTGAACATCGAGTTGTTCACGGTGCCGGTGACTATATTCGCGTTAAAGAAATCGATCAACAACCGGTCTCCTCTTAGCCGCGGCAAGTCACAATTAAAAATTGAGAGTTTGAGCAGGTTTGATCCATGGGCTTCGTGGATTTCCACAAAGGAGTCGTGGATCTTTACTTGGGCCAACTCATAATCGGAGTCTAAAAACGAAAACACTGAGGGGGTTGTTGCGGTGGCGAGCTCGTTTAACTTATGCTCGCTGAAGTCATTTTGAAGCTCGTGAGAATCGTGGTAGCCGCTAAATGAAAATGCTAGTGAGTTGAAAGTTGGGGTGCATGTCTCATCAGTAACAAGGTGGCTTCGTGGGACATCATTGCTCCTAACAACTCTTGCGTGCATTCCCGAAATTTCCAAATCGTAAATAAGGCCCTTACCCGCGTACCACTTTTTGAATGAGAGACTTAGGTTGAGGCCAGAGATCTTAGCAGAGAAGTCCAACGAGGCCGGCAAGGAGGACAGCTGTGTCAGATGAATGGTCACGTTCTTAAACTTCAACATCCCTTCTTCCAAACGAGGTAAGACATTACCTTTTTCAAAAGTGATACGCGCTCCAAGTCCATGCGATAAGACTCGGCCTGCTATATGACCAAGAAAGCTTTTGTCATTTACGTTTTGAGCCTTCTCCCTATTTTCGTCGCCTTGGTCTTCGCCATGGATCGTATTCCAGAACTGATCGAAAGTATCAATTGAGTACATCGCCACAAGAACGAATGTCGTGGTTCCCAAAACAATCCAAAGCACCTGGCCCATGACTAACCAGGATGCAAATGCAGAGAAGTCGTCGAGGGAGAACGGCCGGTTATTCCTGGTCAATGGCCATTTTATGTGAATCCAAAGTCTCGAAGTTAAAGACGAGGCTTGTTTGAGAAGCTCAGACTTTGGAACCGGAGCAGAAACGTGATCTGTGGGTGGCGATTTGTTCACACCAGATACAAATTTAGTAGGCGCCGAGGGGGACTTTGGGCTGTCGCGTAGACTGTGAGTGCCGTCTGGTTCCGGGCCGAAACTGCGCCTGGATATCAGTATTTGCCTGATACCATAATCTAGACGCCGGGGATTCTGATATAGCCTCGTCAGAAGCAAACTTGGGCGTGTGGAATAGAACTGTCTGTGCAAAGAAGAGCCAGTGGCAGGGTATGGAGGATGATGCGCAATGAATTTGAGCATGCCAGAAGGGACTGTTGGCCCTCGCTGTAGAGGAAGGCGAAGTGCAAGTCTATTTGTGATCATAGCCAGGGAGATTTCTTTGCGGTTATCTCGAGTTATGGAACTCAATCGAAATATAAAAGTATGTTCAGAGTGAAAATTTGCTTCTTTGCCGCAATAGAACAAAAGCTGCTGATGCTTTTTCGCTTGCTCAAAATGAGTACGGGGAAGCAGAAAAAAAGAAGAATAAAAAAAGAAAGAACGGTGAGACGCGCGACAACTCAGAGGATGACCGCGAGGCCGGGAGCCGAAATTCCTGGAAAAGCAAGGGTGTGGGTGACAAACTAGGCAAATTTGGTACTTACCAAAGAGAAAAATATTCAACCTTGATCTGGGAAGCCTTTTAACCTAGCCCGCTGGGCTGATTTCAACCCCTTTATGTTACCGCATGTCTCATTAATAATGGGACTGGACTGAAACATTTTTGCCGGGGCCCTGCATGGTTCAGCTTCCAGTGAGTACGCTGATAAATCCACTGGTTCATTGTATCTACTGTAGTCGAACGATACAAGCAAAAACTTTACATGCAACTATTCATGGACGCAAGATAGGGAAGGAAACTTTCTTTTACTTATCTTCTGAAAGCGTTTGATAGATGCTATTGTTGAACGATACAACTGCTTTTTTGGCAAGGGGATAGTTGCAATTATCGATCGACTATTGTATATACACTGTTGTGGTCATCATACCTCAGGAAATTTACATAATATAGCAGGTAGCTCATTGCTTAGAAAAGACTCAGCGCTGATTATGACCATGATCCTGAAACCTATATTACCTTGCTACTTCATGGCTAGTAATCTGTGCACATTAGTTTTGAAGATTTCGCACCCATTCTTTTCCTTGTTTCTTACTCGCACTCCATTTAACGATGAGGTCTTGTAGAACAATGAAGACGTATTGAAAATGGACCGCAAGCCATGAAACTTTGATTCTTGAGCTGATATTATAATCATTCAGCCCTATTATTCCATTTACCCGAGTACACTGGAGAAATTTACTATGTAATTTGCATTTCTGAAGAGGCACTATGCACAGCTTCTCCATGAGGAGCGCGCCAAAAAAAAAAAAGATAACCACATCTCTCACGTGCCTCATCTCTCAGCTACATACTTTTTAACCATACGGCCGCTGAAATCTACACAACATAAAAAATGGTCGCCCCAACTGCAATAAAAAACCCCTCACAAGCACAAAAACCGCAAGCGTCTGCGGAAAATGATGATATGTTGATTAACACAACCTCTATCCCCACGCCCGTGGAAAAGCCAGCCCAAGACGAAGATGAGGAGATGAAGGACGACGTCCCTGAAGGTTCCACCGTCGTTTTGGACGAAAGCGGTAAGCCCAAATTTGCAGCAGCATCGAAGAGCGGCATGAAGGTTAAGTTGGAGAGCAGAAAAGTGCCCGTGCCTCCTCACAGAATGACCCCTTTGAAAAACACATGGATGAAGATCTACCCTCCTCTCGTGGACCATCTCAAATTGCAAGTGCGGATGAATTTGAAGACCAAAACCGTCGAGATGAAAACAAACAAACACACGGAAGACGAGGGTGCTTTGCAGAAGGGTGCCGATTTCATCAAGGCGTTCACCTTGGGCTTCGATGTCGACGATGCCATCGCTCTTTTAAGATTGGACGATCTATATATTGAGACTTTCGAAGTGAAAGATGTCAAGACCTTGACAGGCGACCATTTGTCCAGAGCAATCGGTCGTATTGCAGGTAAAGATGGTAAGACGAAATTTGCCATAGAAAATGCAACCAGAACAAGAATCGTGTTGGCGGACTCCAAGATTCACATTTTGGGTGGTTTCACCCATATCAGAATGGCCAGGGAAGCCGTTGTTTCGCTTATTTTGGGTTCTCCACCAGGTAAAGTTTACGGAAACTTGCGTACAGTGGCCTCTAGAATGAAGGAACGCTACTGATTCAAGTTCTATAACATTTTCATACTTCCTTGCATATGTACATTATATTTGGTGTTATCGTTACACCTCTCAGAGCACGCGGCTAAATCGCGGGCCGAGCCTCAATAGAAAAATATTATACTAAATGGGCCCAAACTTCGAGCTTCGTAATTATCACGGGGCAGTTTACCCCGTTGTCCGTCTCTTTCTTGGGGCATTATAGACACATCGCTTGAACCAGTCTTAAGACTTGCAAGCTTCACAGTCATAATGGTGCTGGAATGAGTATCAAATACACCTCCTTTCTCTCTCAGACTATTATTTCTCGATGTTAGATCAAATCTTGCGTAAAATCATCAACTTCAGAATGACCGTAGTACGGAAGCATCTCCTCTAGTTTCAACTCCTTCCGCATTGCGTATGCATCTTCACCATCTTGATAATACGATTTTTCAATGGATGTGTTTTCAAACTTCAATGAGTCTCTGTATAAATGCAAGGCGGCTCTGTTGGACTTTCTCACATGGAGTGAAACATACTCAGCCTTGAAGCTTTCACACATCGCGTATAAAGATTGTTTCATCAATTTCTCGGCCAAACCCATTCTTCTATATGTTCTCATGACAGCCAATGAGGTAATATGACCATGTGGCGTCTTGTCCTCGGCATCTGGGTCGTCTTCCATCTTGCCCAACACGTATCCCACGATCTTCTCACCTTTACCAATGTAAGCGGTATCTCCCTTTGGATCAATGTCCACATCTTGATGCGCAGAAGCTAATCTTTTTGCCTCATCGGAATCTTCGGCAAGTTCCTCTGTGTCTGGATCTTCCAAAACATCGTAGGTTGTCGCAACAAAACTGGCTTGTGGCCATGATAAGATATGGTACATGTAGTATTTCAACTGGTAGTTTTCTGGAAGATTTTGCAAATTTGCGTTTTGCATCGCTTGGACATCATTGATGGTGGCCCTTCGAATTGTGATACCCATAATTTTTGGCGTTAAGTGAGACAAACAATATGGAGTTTTCTGTAACTCAGTCGGACCTGGATGTCGGTCGTGCGCAAAATGTGAGGTGCGAAAGTTGGCGCGGCGGCTCGTTCCTGGTATGGGCCGATCAATGAATGACAAAGTGAAAGAATCCAACATGAACAAAATAGATCTGGTAAATTCATTTGATTTATAAGGTTGAGAAAAGACCAAGACTGAAAAATTGGGAGCTTTTCGTCGTAAGTTTCAGTCTTCTGGGTAAAATTAGGAATGTCACCCAAAGTATAAATTCTCCGAAAGCCAGACCCGAAGGACGACTAAGAATTTTAAAAGGCGCCCGTTATTCTTTTTCAGTATTTTAGTTTAGTTTCTTTCTTCATCAAGTAATAAGTGTCGTTCAATGGTGTCATGTTTGTCCCGGGTAGTGAAATCGAGAGCCAGGACTAGCTGAAACGAATCTCCTCTCTGGTAAACAACAGTTCGTCAAACTTGATTAAAAAGACTGTCCTCAAGGGCGCTTCGGCTGAAGGTGCAGAGTGTGCTACGACGCTGGCATGGAACCCAGAGCTATCCAAAGCACCCTCTATTATACCAGCAACAAATGCTGAGCAGTTCAAATCGCCGTATTCCTTAGGAATACTGATAAATTTTGCAACGAGAGGAATGTTGTCGATAATCATATACTCGTCATGCACATCCTGAGATTTCTCCAACTCATTGGCAGTCTTGCCAAAAATTGACTTCCAAAACGGGCCATGGATGAACTGAAGCATCTCAATAATCCGGATTTCCCGCTTACCGTATTTTGTTCCCTCCCGTAGCTTTATTAGCTCGAGATATCTTTGTCCTATCTGGTACCCCAAGCCATTGAGTCTGCCTTCGAGGTCCAGAACACCTTTAGATTTTCCATGGGTCCAGCTGACTACTTCACAGAAAAAGAACCCAAGTGTCAGTAAGCTAATTTCGCTGATTTTCTTCGTGTTGATGTTGCGATCGTAGATCGAATTGTGCAGCGTAGGGGTCAAGGTCACCACTCGCTTATTGAGTAAGACTGAGCTTGTCTCGCTGGTGATAGCGTTCGAGGATGGCCCTACCGAAGGATTGTATCCGAACCCATTCTTAGAAACATCGTGAATTGTAAGCGCGCCAATAGATGCCACAGATGGTAATATTGGTTTGTCTATCATGGTAAATGTATTGTTTTTCCTTAACGAAAAAATCTCTCTCTTTTGGTAGGCCTGTTTTGAGTGCCAGTGGTCTGAAGCTGTACGCGGCTCGCGCAAGATTTCCGCCCTAGAACCATGCGAGGCACGAGACCAGCGTTTGGACTTCGAACGAGGAGCAGAAGAAAAGGTATTAAAAAATTACGCCGCGAGTTGTTCACAGAAAGTGCCAGATGATTGTAAAACCGAGTATTTCTAATTCGATGTCGAGTCAAACACGAAGCTATCTCCAGTATCTCAGGTGGGTTAATGACGAAATTGACGTGGCAGGTCACAGGCTTGACTGAAATTCCATGCACTGCGCCAGGCCCGCGCGAGAGGCCGCTGCGTAGGACTTGAAGTTGGAGCCAGGAGGCCACATTTAAATCGAACCTGGCAATGGTAGCCGAAAACACGAAGAGACCCAAGGCTATGAAAAGAAAAAATACGAAAAGAGTTAGTATGTATTGTTTTGAAAATTTCACCCAAATTAGACACATCGTGTGTGTTTTAAGATATCCTCGTATTCACCTTTGCGTACTGACGTCCTATTAGCGACATACGGCAAACCTGCCAATCATAGGAAGCGGAAACACGAGCTTGCACTAAACAAAGCACAGAGAATACCAATCAAAGACCTCCCAGAAATAAGACCGCTAAGTACTCTGGAAAAATTGAGCCGGATTTTTGGAGTTAGCGTGGGTGAAGTGAGCGAGCATTCGGCTGCAAACGCCGAGGCGATGTGCTTGCCTGAGGATAAGCACAAAATAGTAGAGGAAATGCCGAGAAAAATAGACAATCCTAAAGTTGACCTTTCAGAATTGAAAGAGAATAATTTCGTTATTCTAAACACAGCCAGTTTTCTTGAAAATGAACTAGGTGATGTGCTCGATGACGAGTGTTTCGCTGAACCAGAAAGGCAAAACGATTTTTCCATCCTTCTCATGACCACTCCTACTGACACATCGACGCCAAAGAAGATTTTTGACGACATCAATACCAGAGAGAAATATTCTGAAGAGAACGAGATTTCTCTAAATGCTAATACTTGTATTGATCTGTTTATTGGGTTTTCTCAGAGCCCTTGTCCCAATCCTAAAGTAGGTGGTCAGTGCGCGGAAGAGGCAGATTCGCAGGTGGCTGCGAAAACAGAGACCGGCGAAAGACACCTTGGCGTAACCTCTTCTTTTACTTGGAATGAGGAGCTTCAAACTTCTGATGTAATCGTTCAGGGGCTTTTGAAGCTCACAGAAGCTGGATTTACTATCCAACTATCGAAAGTTTTGCCTTTTGATGGGAAATCACAACCACACAAGGCATATAATTTAGAATTGAAGAGGAGACAAAGAAGAGCGTCTGGCTCTCATGCAACAAAGGGTCGGCCAAAACGTAAAAGATACCCCTCTCAATCTTTTCGAAGCAAAGGCAGAAAACCCTCGATCATCAAACCACTGCTAAATGGTAATGAAACAGATAAATTATTTAAGTTTTCACCGCTGAACTTGAGTCAACCGGAAAAAGAGGAAACTTCCGAGGGTGCGAGACCGGAGACTCTCATATTTGAAGAGCCAGATCATGAAGAGAAGGAGGTTGATGAAGACATGAAAGATCCTGCTTTGCCGAAAAGAAACTCCTCGCCTGAACCCTGCCAAATATCTGAAACGATAAACACCAACATTGTAAACTATTCTGTTGAGAGTACGGGCATGACTGTCACGCTTGCAGACAACACAAGGCAACTCGCGCTGAAGTCGAACAATGAGAGCTCACCAATCATCGAGGCAAGAGATAGAGAAGAGGAGGATAAAAATAAGCCAGAATATATCAGAAAGCACAAAGATTCTAGAAATCGTGAAAGAAGTCTCTCATATGGTGCAGAGATGTATCGCATGTTGCTTGCACAGTGTGTCCCTGGGCCGGACCCGATCGACCTCTTGAGAAGGCGCAAAGAGCTCACGTGATGCGGGTGTCTCGCGGTAAACTGGCACTCACATTTCAGTTCGAATAGGGTCTGCTGGGTATTTGCGTTCTTTTTGACGATAAAATGGTCGATATTCTGACATCAATCTCTGAACCCCCTGATCAAAATCCAATGGCTAGAGATGAAAGTCCTCATGATTTACCCTCCTCTACACAAGGGCCGGTCCCTGTCATAGAGAAGGAGGTCTTGATCAAAAAACTAGAAAACGTTCCTGAAGAAGTGCTTCGGAGTATCTTGACCAACCAGGTTGATCTTGAAATACGACTCAAACATAGAGAACTCAAGCTAACTGAAGAGGAGATTGGGAAGTGCGAGGCACAGATGCTAGCTTTACGAAAATTCTATGAGGTGCCAAATGAAGTGTCTTTCCGCAACGAGCCCAATGAGTTCACCCTCAAGTATTTTGATATTCTCAACAAGTCTCTTTCCGTGAACTACACGAGACTACAGCAACTACAATACACACAAGAGCATCCTATTTTCAAGGAGAATATGTTTTTGGAAAACGAGCCAGCAACACACTCTTACAGAACGAGGTCTACGACATCTTCTCTACGACCCTCCATGGGAGGTCCAGCTGTCAGGATAGCCGGGTGTCTCTATCGAAGAACGGATGGAATTATTGTAAAATTAACTTGCCCCGATTGTCAGCGAAGCAACTTTTCCTCTGCACAGGGGTTTCTCAATCACAACAGAATTGCACACTCTAAAGAGTACGCATCTCAAGATGCCGTGGCTTTGCGCTGTGGTGATGTGTTGCCAGACGAGTTTCAGGATGAAGAGGGTCTTGCGAGTTTAACAAGCATGAGACAGCGGCAGGTCGACCCATCGAAAAACCTCAACCTCGGTAATGGGTATTTTGACAACTTGGGCATAGCATCAAACAAAGTGGAAGGATCTTTGAACGGTAATTCGTTTCCAGATTACCATGGAAGGCCTCCAACAAAACGATCTGCATCTGAACTGGTGAAGGATACAAAGGAGCAATATAACGAAGCGAAACTGATTATAAGAGATTCTATGAGTGACGGCATAGGCACGCAAGAGTTAATGAAAAGGATTATTAGCAGTGGGGTCGCCCGTGATGTGAAGGAGTTCAAAAGTATGCTTGGCGAAATTCGAAAGGAAGTTCCAAACGCACATTTGTTTGCTGATGAAGAAGAGGAGGAAACCATCAAAGATGAAATGAGTGAATTAAAGGATACAGAGAATTCAGGGCGTAATAGTAGCAAAGCTGAGACACGGACAGGCCTGGAATCAAACCTGAACGATGGTGAAGTTATCTTGCAGGCAGGAGCGTCCACCGTCAAAGATGAGACGAAGGATTCAGACTCACCCGCGCGGCATGAAGTTGGCGGCAAATATGAAAATAGATTACGCCGGCGCAAATCGCGTGCAGATATGAGTTTATCAGGCAGCTACGGGAAGGTTAGTGAGGTTGAGAAAGCTAAAGCAGTCGAAGACCGGAAGTTCAAGAAGAAGAAGACTCAGAGATGATGCATGTCAAATTAATCTCAGTGCATGCATGTTATGTGCACGCAAAAAAACGTACCGATCGGGAAGGATTTATCTGTTACCCACCTTACTACCATGACAAATTACCGCCTAGGCAAACGGCAGATCTAAAAATACTCCAACAAGACTAAGCCGCGTTTCAACGTTTAAAATGGCCGGCTTGGCAAACCCGTTAAATTGATTTAACGGTCAAGGTTCAAACATAGCCTGGTCGAGACAAGAATATGTGATTCAAGTGAGAAGACAACAACAATGGCCGCGGCTGTCTGTGAGGGCTGGTGGCGAATTGTAGTCACAAACTTTTGATTTAAAGCGGAGTTCCGCCATTCTTCTCAATAACTTCAAACCAGCAAAGAGAGAGGCCGAGATCAAGTTTTATATAAATCCAAATTGAGTTAATACAAAAGGAAGCTCCCTATAATTTTTAGGCACACATAATATTCACATGCCTCCGAGTTCTTGTATGATCACATGAGCTCCTCGGAAGGTAAGAATGCTGAGCGAAGCTGTCGTCTTTATTTTGGCTTACTCACGTGCTATTGTAGAATGCCGGCTCAATGACAATCGCGACAACAATCAAGCATCGGGCTGTATTTTTTTTAAAGAGACATCAAATTGTATGGGTGGAAAGTGAGAAAGTTAAAATAGACGGCGCTGATTTGCTGATGCATTCCTAAATGCCGGGGCCCCGCGAATAGTCAAGATGAAAAAAAAATAAATGCAATTGCGCTATGCATGAGGATCTTGCCCATGCAGTGTTTCACAATTATATACAGGATTGATAAGTATATGCCGAACAAAATCAAGGTGATCCGAGCAACGGGCGGTCTAGGCCTGTTCTGCTGGTGTTTCTCTGCATATAGCTTCAAAGACGCGTCAATTTTGGTGTCATGATGTCATGATGAGTGCCACTTCTCCGACTGGAAAACATTTGAGGAAAATCTCGGAAAAAGGGAAAACGACGGGGCCTGCCATATTTCCAGCAAATCTACCCAACTTATTTCCTTCGTTTTTACTTTGCCTTCCAAGCATCCTACACTCATACTAGATCATCTATCTTGTCAATTTGCCACTGAGGCTGTGAGGGTGTTTTGCTTGGTCATTCTGCTTCACACTGGCTGCAGAACCTTCTTTAATTCCATACCATAAACAAAGTATCCTCGTGACTGACACTATTATCATTTGCATTTTGGTTCTTCTTTCATCCATTTTTCTTTGCTCACCCCTACTGAGCTCCTCTGCACACCCGCTGTTTTACTTTCTTTATCCTTAACGACAAAGTACACTATTTTATTTTGTTTAGAGCATACATACCATGAGCACCAGCCCTTGTTGTGCTGGATACAAATTCCCTGCGTCTTCTCCAGACGGTCAGAATGATACCTTTGGATTTGGAAGGCCGACGGCGTCTGCTGGGTATACGTCCTCAAAAACACAAAAGGACAGTGACGACTACTTTGCCCTTAAACCTCCTTCCACACAGCTGCAAAGACCCACGTTTCTTTCACCAAAGAAATTGAACGGCCGTGTTCATGAATCGGGTTCTGTCAGTTCGCTAGGATCCGATGCCACATATACCGAGAATCCGCTGTCATTTATCAGCCACGAATTCAACGTTTCCACAGATACTTTGTTTGAGGATTGTGAAGTCAATACAACATCTGGTACAGGGGGTTCAAGTCAGGTGCAGATGTCGAAGGTACCACGGAATGTACTTCAATTATCACTCAACCTTCCCAAAAAGAGCATTCACCATAAAGCACGATCGTCCCTTGGTTCGACGGTAGGGTTATTGGCACGTCAGGCGCGGGATTGCGAATCTCTGGAAGACCCGACGTCTTCGTCGGCCGTGGAATCACGGTTTAATCTTGATCGCAAATATTCGCTCGGCGTAGGTGAAGAGATGCTCCATCGGGAGCGCCAAGAGCAAGCCATGGCGTCCGCGCCGACGCTCAGAAAGCAACTCACGCTCCCGAGCCTCACTCCGACAGATCAAGGTTCGTTTTTGGATACGATCAAGTCTCAGCAGATCAAGCGTTTGCTGTTTGTGCAGCCGCAGGAGAATCTCCGTGACACAATAATAAACCTCTCGCCTACCATCCTGTATCTTTCCCCTCGCGAAATTGTGAATGTTATTTCCCAAAGCCGAGTTCTCCCGGAAACAGGTTTACGTGATGTCTTGGTTCTCGATATCAGGCCCTTAGCCGATCACGTGAAGTCACATATTGCAGGATCCATAAATATATGCCTTCCTCTGACGCTTCTCAAAAGACCCAGTTTCGACCTCAAGCGCTGCATGAACTCATTGCCTGCCTATGAGAAAGTCATCCTCCAGAACTACTTTTACCACAACAATCTCAACTTTGAAAACAAACATACTTTTTCGAACCCTCATTCTGGTCTTCATGGGTTTCCTGCCATTATTCTTTACGACGACAACAACACTTCATCTGGCATTTATCACATGTGTCGAAAGCTTATTGATCACTCGTGCTTCGATAAGTCCTCGGCGCCTCCAATTTACCTCATAGATGGGACTTATCTGGCGTTAGCAGAGGCTCACGCAGAGTTTCTTGGCTCGGGCAAGGTCGAAGACGTCGACATCGGATCGTTGTTTATAAAAGATCCTCTAGACGAAACAAAATTACTGGTCTCGGGCAAATCAGGTCAATCTTCGTCTTCGCGGGCAATTCCCCCTTGTAATATCAAAGCCGTCAACCCGCTTATCGCGAGTCTTCCTACCCCTAACGTGTCAAACTTTTCGCTTCCTCAAAATCTTCCGGAAACAAAGTTTAAAATTCGACACAACGAAGAAGCCTTTGACTTTTCCACTGCACCTTCTTCCGATGATGAGTTGTCCAGTCTCAACGTGACGTCACCGGGAATTCAACTTCTTCCGCAATGGTTGAAGGACTCGGTAGCGAACAAGTCGCAGATCCGTGCAAACTTCAACAAGCTTGAGGAATGCGAGAAAACTCGGTTGAACAGCGCGTTGAAATTGAAAATGGAGCACGTGTTCACCACACCGGGCGGCCATCAAGAACCAACTCCGGTCATCAATAGTGGGTTGGACTATGGCCACAAAAACAGGTATAAGGACATTTTTCTTTACGAACATTCTCGGGTATCTTTGAACGATTCTTCGAAGGGAAAGCAGACATGCACGACTGATGTACCAACGCAGCAGGGCTGCGACTATATCAACGCTTCGTACTTGAGATCTTCAGAAAGAGTTTTTGAAAGGATTCTAAGCTCTGAAACTGTGAACGGCCAGCTTCTCAAGCACGGCAATTGCATTGCTACACAAGGTCCCTTGCCAAGAACAGCGGGGGATTTTTGGAAATGTGTGGCATACCAAGGCTCGTTGGTGATTGTATCATTGACGAATGACTTTGAGAACGGTGTTGAGAAATGCTTCGCGTTCTGGAAATCTGGAAAATACGTCTCTGGTGAAAATTTAGTAGAAGTGAGTCTCTTGGACACTGAAGAGTTTGGCGCTTTAAAGCTCAGGACGTTTGCAATCAATGTCGATGGTAGAGTCTACCATAGAGTCATGCAATTGCATTTGGACTCGTGGATGGACATGGGGGTGGCAGTGGACTCGAATGAAGTCTTGGCCATGATCCACTTGAAGAATCAAATTTTGGCCAATGCCTCGCATCTTCCTGAATATCCTACTATCATTCATTGCTCAGCCGGATGCGGGCGAACAGGGGTCTTCGCAGCCACTGATATGTTGATAAATGCCTTTAACTTCAGGGGCGACAATTATGATGTTGCCTTTGACCCGGTTTATGATGTCGTAAATGACTTACGGCGCCAAAGAATACTGATGGTACAAACCATCAGGCAATACGGCTCGATTTACAGTCTCTTGATACAAAGATTAGTGGGTCCAAATAATTGGCAGGCAATAAGCGATACGAACATCGCAAAGGGTTTCCTCGGTACATATTAGCAGACTATAAGGAGAACGGTTTTCTCCGCGGATAGAAATTTTGCTTGGGTTACATTCTATGCATCGGTTATATTTAATTTTTAGGGTATTATTTTAAATGAAATAGGTTCGATTATATAAAGAAATGAAATTTTGACAAAGTGTTGGACCAAGGACCGGATTAAGCACATACAGGGCCCGCTTAGCCGAAATTCCGTCATGCCTTCTGATAGCGCCCGAGATTTAAATTTCCATATGCGCATATGCTGTTCATGCTCATGTGTCAATTTGGCTATTAATATTGGCCGTATTTAGATCAATTGTCAGTATGAATAAGTAGGGAGACTTTTTCGTGTCCCTCTCGCATGTCAAAGATTTGAATTACCTAACCCAGATGTAGCAGAGACAAAGTCTTAACCGTAAATACACCGATCTACATAAAAATAGTCTTCTATTCTTATCAATTGACTAAAAATCCTAAACTAAGCGTTGGAGGCCAAGGCTTGCTTCAAAGCAGCTGGGTTGGCACCAATAACCTTTTGAATGACCTTACCCTCCTTGAAAAGAAGGAAGGTTGGCATGGAAGAGATCTCGTATTCCTGGGCAATTTCTTGCAACTCATCGACGTCGACCTTGATGAACTTGGCACTGGCGTATTGAGTAGCGAACTTGTCGACCATTGGAGCAATCATCTTGCAAGGACCACACCAGGTGGCGAAGAAGTCAACAACGACCAATCCATCGTGCTTCAAAGATTCCTTGAATTCAGCAGCAGAAGTAACAGAAGCGACCATTTTTTATATGAATGATTTGGTTTTGATTAATGGAAAGTAATTAAAGTGTAAAGTATGAGATTTTCATTTGCCGGTTGTCGACACGAGGGGCGCTTTATATAAGTGTGCTGTGTGCACGTCGAGACCGGGCCAAGCTTACAAATGGGGCCTTAGTAATGAATAAGAATGATTAATGACAAACACTGCTGCACTCAGAATCGAAGCTTCTCGATCGATACCTCAATTTCATGCAAGAGCTCATCTATGGGGATTTTTTCAAACTTATCAAGAGTCTCGTTCCTCAATTCTTCGTAACATTTAAGGGGCCCACTACTTTGGTATCCTGATGTACCCGTCCGCAGACAAAGTCTGGGCCCCAAAGCCGCGTGCTGCACCACTACTGCTGCACGTGCGGCAAGCAGGTGGATCGCGTTGTTCGACAAAATACCAGTCTGTTGCAAAATCTTAGAGATACTGATATAGCTATCGTTCCAAACTACGCCAAATGCCGTATCGGAACCGGCCACTATTGGGCAATCAAGTTCTTGCTGTTGGAGATCGAAAATAATCTCCCTCGTCTCTGCCGCTGAAATATTTCCGAATTCCTCTGCTATGTCTCCGATCTCGGCGCTCCACTCATTGTAATAAGTCAAGCCGGGAATCGATAGTAGCGGCAACCGGAAATTTTCTGTGGCCAAAGATACAGCCCCGGTTTCGCTGGTAAGAATAGGAATCTCCGGTCGCACTTGAAGCCACTTAGCGATTTTTGTGTAATTCTCCTCCTCTTCATCACGCACCTCGTTAAGTATCACGTTCAAATTGGGGATTTTCAAAGTTAGAACTCTCGGAGTTTCGGGAACAAAGCCGTAGGTCTTGAGAAACGTATTCACCGAGTTCACCGGATCGTAACTTATGGTAATTTCCTCAGATGTTGCCACGGGTTTCACGAGGCGAAGAATGACGTCATTTGTGCTCGGATTCACATCAAACACGGCATTATTTGCATGACAATGGTTGGCAAAGTCAAGGACAGGCACCAAGGATATATTAGTGGAGTATTCATATTCATCCAGGCTGGATTCTGCGTGTGGGATCTCTAAAACTCTTGACTTCACTGCTTGGTGCAATTGGTAAGCTTGCGAGAAATCCAAGAGGACTCCTATTTCCTCGACCTCCTTTGCAAGAATTTCGTAGTCTTTTCGAACCAGCTGTTTTTCTGCTACGAGCTCCTGGATTAAAGAGTCGGAAATATCATACAGCTCAAAAATATCCAAAGTTGGGGTGTTCAAAAGCACGTCTAAATACGCGTCAATTGCACTAAAGGCGCTTGAATCTATTAGGTCTTTCTTGCTCTGAAGCATCGTCAATCCCCATACGAAACTTCGTATGATGATGGTCTCAGAAGCGTGTCCTCCCGCACGCAATGCAGCGTTCATAATCGCAGAAACCTGTTTCGTGTCGTCGCTGGCCTTCAAACTTTCCGTAAGGTCAAGAAGACTCTTGAGGTCGAATACACTTCTCTTGGGGACCTGGAGCACCACCTGGTCTTCTTGAATGGCACATTTGGCAAAGATTCCCAATCCGCCTAAATCGCTCTCCCGCACCTCTATGGAAGAGTGCAACTCAATATCACGACGACCAGCCCACTGAAGAAACGCAGATAAATCCATTGGTGCTTTCTCTTCCATCGATCGATACAAGTGATTAATATAAGTGAAGGAAATTCCACAGGAAGCAAGCAGGATCCAAAAATGAAATTTCACCACAATTGCAGAAGTCAGTCTGTTCTTCTAGCATGTATCGTATACTGTCCTGTGTTGTGCATCGTTGCATGGGGTGCGTAATGAGCAGACAAGCGAAATGAGATCTACGGTGTATTATGAGTAAAGTTCCCAACAGTATTCTACGACCGTGATCAAAGTGCTGAAATTTCCAAAGTTTTATTTATCTTCGTGTAAGGTAGACACGACTTTCTCGGGCTTTGCTTATTTTCTAATATGAAAATGACGTCCTCCCTCTCTCGAATTTCAAGCTGTTTGATTTTATGCCTTGAAAGCTGCAAAAAGCTGGAGCTTTTCAAATTTTTTGGCAGGGTGGGGAGAATTGTTAAACCCCAAATTGATGTCACAAAAATCAGGAAACTCAAATAATCAGCTCTTTTAAAAGTATTCAGCGAATTCAAACTTCTAATTTTGTTCCTTATTCCCCACTTATCAGAAAACTAAAATTACACAATTTAATCGATTCGCCCCGGATTTCCTGGGCTGGTGCACTTAGACACCGGTGCACCAATTTGAAAGCCGAGTCCCGTAGATCTATCGAGAGAAATTTATGGAAAAAAAGACTAGAAGGACATACTTCTAAGTAGCACAACAACCACGAAACTGCCATAATAATCAATTAAGTCAATATGTCTTGGGACGACGAAGATTTTGATGTCCCTACCACTAACCAACATGCAGCGGCCTCCTGGGAAGATGAAGCCGAGGATGATCCCGTGGTTGATTCTTGGGATGTAGATGAGGAAGAAGAGGCGAAGAAAAAAAGAGAGGCTGACGCCAAGAAGAAGGCGGAATTGAAGCAAAAACAGGATGAGGCTAAGGCGAAGAAGCTTGCCGCCAAGAGCGGGAAACAGGCGCTTTTAGAGATCGATACGGTGGATGAAGCTACCAGAAGAGAAATGTTGAGAAAAGCCGAGTTGCTGGCTGATTTGAACAATGCCGCCGACTTATTTGGTGGTCTTGGCGTTGCTGGTGATAAATTAGAGGACGAGCTAATTGCACACCCCAGAGAAAGAGCCGGTGTACCAGCAAAAAAGACCCCTGCTTTCACTAAAGATACCCCATTACAAGAACATCCATTATTTCAACCTAGCAACAAGCAGGAGTTCGAGAAATTGAGAAAATCGGTGGGTTCAGCTTTGACTGGCTTAGCGGAAGACTCCTTATTGAACTACTCGTCGTCGTTGGCGGTGGATTTGATCAGAGACCTCGTGCAGCCATTGTCCGTGGAGAACTTGCGGAAAGTCATTTCTACATTGAATGTTATTCAGAGAGAGAATGAAAGACAGGAGAGACAGGCACGGTTGCTGAAGTCTGGCGGTACGGCGACGGGTGGGGCTGGCAAGAAGAAGGCCAAGCCTGCGGTGAAGACGAACGTGAACAACCCCGGATTCAAAAAGGATTCGCTCGATGATATGGGAGGCGACTACGATGATTTTGGCGACGATGACTTTATGTAGCGCCGCTCGGGTTTTATAGATCTCGGTACACCAAGGAGACGGGCACGACGAAACACATACTAATAGTATCCACGATACGAGGTGAACATTTACTGAAATCGCTAGAATATTGCTACACCGTAGAAACAAGCACTATTCAGGGAAAAAAATGGCTGCAATTTTAGGCGTCGCTACCTGGTCATGTCTCGTGAGCTTTGGCCTAGTTTGAGCCTGAGCCTGAGTGCGCATTGAAAAAAAATAGAGGTCTCGGTCCCGAGCTCGATCTCAGCCTTGATGTTTCAGAGCTCATCACTTACCAAAATACATACCGGGCTGAAATAATTCAAAACAACACGGTCTTGCAGCTTCGGCATGAGCTCTCTCAAAGACGCGTTGGCCCGAGTGACCCGAGTCGTTCGCAGCCAAAAGCTGTCTCCTCGGAATCATCCGGCCGTAATTCTACCGACAGAGCCAGCTGCACTGAAGCACACAAAAGCACCTCCAAGAATACGAATACCTAAGCAGGACTTGGAAAAGATCCGGCCTTATATCAAGGGGTACATAAAGAAACGGCACCAAAAGTTTCTTGAGCCTCTCGACATGCCTCAGCTCAAGATCTACGATGAGGACCTTCCTCCATACGACGTGAAGCGAGCTGAACTTAATCTTGCGGCGAAAGATAGCACCGAGCGGCTCCAGATCTTTGCGACATTTCTTGGCGAGCGACCGGTCTTTGAAAAGATGCTCAATCTCTTGGTGGACTTAACGCCACGGGATCTCAAGGATAAGGAAACTGTGGAGAACCTGGCATCGTTGGCTCATGTTTTGGAGCGTGAAGACGCGCAGTTCCAGGCGACGAGGTACAACCAAACGCCTCGGTTCCACTTCCATGAGGTGCCTCCTATCCCGCGGGATTTGACCAAGGAACTGTTCCAGGAATACATATACTTCTTAACTCACTCGAAGATATTATATCGGAACTCTTCGTCATTGATGAGCGGCATCGTACCGGAGATTCTTCTATATACGCACAATCTTGGCAACGACAAGTACAAGCCTTTCCGTTCTACGGAGACTTACAATTGCCTTATCAAATACTTCGGCTACGACAAACTCCAGAATGCTTTTTCCAGGGAGCTTCTTCTTGTCATGGTAAAGGACGGCCATCGACCCAACATTAACACCATCAACCAACTCTTAAAAACCTGCAAAATCCACGCCAAACAGCGCTCGATCGTGAGTACTTATAAGGTCGCGACAAACTATCTCAACTTGGCTAAGCAACTCGATCTCCGTCTCAACTTGTCCACATGGAACCGGATCTATGATTGCTGCAATAATATCTTTCTCAAGGAGGCATTTCTCAACAAGATGCTGGCCGTAAGTCTTCCTGTGCTGAGCAACATGTGTATACGTATTCTTGAGGATTTTTGCGAGACTACCCGGGACTCCGAGGAAGTGGTAGCCTTTTTGGAGCTGGATCTCCGCCGCAAAGATTGGAAACAAGACCCACGTATGGTAGACAAGGTGTTGCACCATCGAGTCAAGCATATGTCTAGAAATGAGGAACTATCACATGTGTTTGACAAACTATTTCTGGAGTATGCATCTGATGCATTGACCCTCAAAACATTAGCCAATGCCATCGACGCCAATTCGAATTTCACCCATAAGGCGTACCTCACTATTTGCATGTACACGCAACTTTCCTCCAAGACAAAGTTCGTTCCTCCCGAAGTATACAAACGTGTGATCCAGCATCTCTGTGAAAACACCGAGGAATTTGAGCTTTCGACAATCACCAAGTTCGTCAGAGGAGTTATTCATTATGACGCCAAACGCATGTTGAACTTGCCTGTTGAAACTGTGGAGTATGAGGAGTGCACGAGCAAGCCAAAGAAGAAAGCAAAGAAAAGGCCTGGGTATGGGCTTCCGTTCAAAATACCGAATGTTTTGTTCAGCGAACACTACCGAATCGTCAAGAGATTAGCATACAAGAGTCTCATTAAGTTCGAGGCAACTGTCATTTACTCCAATGACAAAACACCTAACGATGCGTTGAAGTACCCGTGGGAGCTTCTCTCGGAAGACGAGGAAGACGCATGGAGATCTACAACGGACGCAATACGAGCCCAAGACAAGTTTTGGGAAAACACCGCACAAAAAGCCCGCAGCTTCGGGTTTATTGAAGCCACCTCCCCACAAGCCCCTGAAAAGGTCGTGAAGGCCTACCATAGATATAATAGCATTCAGCTGACCATCAGCAACGAGATCAACACGATCCAAAAACTTCACCTGGGCTTGGATGAGAGCCTTGAGCACGAGATGCGCCAGCGAAATATCCTCCCCAATTAGCATGTCATTTATAAAAGTTGTATATAAGCATGTGATGGCCACGCGTATCGTCAGCCCGCAGCCACCCCACCCAATAGAGCATCCAAACTCCAGTATTCTATTTCGTGTCTCACGAGGACTCAAATTATAATAAACGCTGCATAGAACGGGGAAAAATGCAAAGGTTATTATACTTGATACAAAACAAAAAAGTGGTCTCCCTCTATATTGTTCGCTTGATCAGGGTCCACTTACCTACCGTTCCTTTTCAAGGGTTCTTGCGCTTAAGTATGCACGCGGCGGGGGGACATGTCTCCGCGTCAATTTTGATCCAACTATGAGGGCATCAGATTTATGTGTCCACATATATAAACAAGAACAAACCACTAAAAACAAACAAAGAAATAGCAAAAATGGCCAGGTTCGCC
Organism: Metschnikowia gelsemii; assembly: GCA_030561745.1. NCBI lineage: Eukaryota > Fungi > Ascomycota > Pichiomycetes > Serinales > Metschnikowiaceae > Metschnikowia > Metschnikowia gelsemii. The sequence goes on from JAKTYA010000161.1 coordinate 32,003, forward strand.
AACGAGTTTTGGTCGCCCGACTATATATCTGGCATTGAAAAGTTATCGAGGCAACTGATTCTATCGCTTGGCCAGCTCCATGAACTACGCCGGTTTGTCTTCAAATACATGAAGTATTACCATGCCAACGGTGAGTATTTGGCTGACCTCGCCCATAATTCTTACCCTATGGATAGCAGTTTTCGAACTTCGAGAGGGCAGCGGGTTCGTGTGTCTAGCGGCGTGTCCTCACGTCCAGGACCTTACGGAGAATCCCTGGAACTTGATATGGACCATGTATTCCGCCAGTTCGTTGAACGCACCCGCCTAGATCTGCAGGTTCACCAGCGGGCAGCGTCGGAAATCGATCAGTGGGTCTTGGAAAACATTACAGGGTTCCTCAAGCAGTATGAGCCACGCGTAAAGACTCAATTGGCTGAGTTAGACGAAGCGTTTGGGGAGTACAGACAAGCTTACGAGCTTGTGGAGACCAACAAGCAGGAGTATACGTCAATTGCACGCCTTGGAGAGTTTCTGATCCACAAAGATCCCGAGAGCGTTGCTAGGATCGACAAAGAGTCGTTAGCATCCCCCGACGATCATAGGGAGGTGAGCCACAACATTCAGTTTCCCTTGGTGATCGGGGGAGCCAACTTATTCAATGACCAGAAGTCATTTGCGAACTTCGTTACTACTTTAGTTCATGCTGTCGAAGTAACCAAACGCAAGATTCCTCTTCCGGGATCACGTAACGAGATATTCCCCAGCGAACAGCTATGTGAAATCATCAGGCGAGAAAAACCCCGTGGCTTCAATCCCACAAGGTCAAACCTTGAGAAGCTTGGACAATCTTTGTTGGATACAAAAGTGCTTGTGGGCACAGGGTTTTTCGCTAAAAAGTTTAGCAGCGAGGGTATGTGGTTTGAATGGTCAGATATGGCCATTGAGCTCTCAGAAAACGGCCAAATGAAACCACATTTGGTTGCCACGCCCAAGCTCGAATGGGGCAGCAGGCGCTTCAATGGTGTGCTCAAGTCGATGCAAAACACACTTTCCAAACCACGGTACTCAGAAGAAGACTTGGATGATAACGAGGACAAGTACAACGACGCCTACGGGGCTCTCCAAAAACAGAAACACCTCCTTGATATGAAGGTGTTCACGACGTCCCAAAGCTTAGAGCAGTTTGAAAAACTAAAAATCGAGCTTGTCTACCAGAGCCTCGCCCAACTACTGCGGATCATACAAATGACTAATTCCAATTTCGCAGCACAGTTTGACGAGTTCTGCACACATTTTGTTGCAAAGATAAATACACCAGAGAATTATGCATTGGAACTCAATAAAAGCATCAATACGTTTGGTACGGGCATTTACTTCCCGTCTCTTCTTGCGCCCGGCCAACCTACGAGCAGGCACATGAGCACATCACAGCTCAACACCAATTTCCAGAACATCAGATTTGACTTTAATCTCTTCAAAGATATCCCACTCCAAGCCAAAATAGGTGATACGCAACCTGAAGGCCTACTTAGTCTACGGTCCATCCCAATATTTCTCTTCCAAAGGCTCAAGCATCTCGAACAGTCTTCTAAACTAGATCTTTGTTCTGCTTGGAGACAGCCACTCAACTACCAAGAGTACTGGCTTATGAAAGATGACTTAATACATATGCTCCAGAACTTCCAAAAAGGAACTGAGATAGCAGTGGTTCAGTCTACTGAGTTGGCTTTGCTCAATATAGCTTCCGGCTTTCTTGACGAAAAAGACGTCTCGCGGCTGGTGAATTTTATTAAGAACTGGCTTCTCGAAATAGCTGACTCCATCATCCCTTCAACTGTCCATGATTCGCTTGTTTCGATTTACAAGATTGCGCGGAAAGACGAAGAGGCAGGCGAACAGAGGTTACGTGAAGCCTTGAAAGTTTTGGGCACATTGCCAAGAAGCAACTTGAGCTCCCTTGTTTTCATATTGGAACATATATCTCGAACTTTTGATCTTGACAGTATTTCAGAATACGGTCTGGCAGATAAAACCGGGGACCTGAAACCGGAAAGGAGCGAAGCCAAGTTGAAACAGATAGCTATGGAACTAAATTCCTTAGATGCCATAGCGGCTATTCCACTTCTACATCTCATGATGAGGCCGTCGGTCGTGAAACATGCCTCCGGTTATCGCCCGCCACTTGAGCAGTACAACTTGCTTCTACTGGATTTGCTAGCTTTGCAAACTCGGCGGCAATTGTTTCTGGTCATCGTCACAAACGAGGAGCTGTTTCTCAGGCGTCAAGAACAGCAACGACTGAACTTGGGGATCCACAAAAGACATGAGCCACCGCGGGAAAGATCTATTTCTATAAATACGACTAGAGAGACAACTCCTCAGATCGATATCTCGAGGTCTTCAGAAACACAGGTCGGTGAAATTGTCCAAAACGGACACACTCCCGAGAGTCCGAAGCCTTTGAAAAGCGACAGCTTCGCGTTGAGGCCATTCAGAACCGGTAATACCCCACGGCCGTCGCCATCGGCGTCTCCGATCACATCCAAGCCCAGAAATATTGAGTTCAAGCAAGCGCCGCCGACTCATCTTTCACCAGTAGGAATAGAGGCGGAGAAATAGTCAAGAAGACTTTTTCCGCATACTATCTAATACGCTTTGATCGCGTGCCACATTACTCATGGTTATCTTCTGTAATCTGTTTAGTTGTTTCGTGCAGAAGAAGAAAAGTAAACCCAAGCTTAGCGAGCCAAGGCCCACAATGAGCTCAAAGCCGCCATCAGACTCTTCGATGAAGTTCTCGAGGTTCATACCGTATAAGGCAGCAACATACATAGTGATACCCATAGAAAGAAGGCCGATAGAGAATTTCAAGCCCAAAAGCATGAGGTCGTTTCTATTTGCGTCGAGCACAAATTTGATGATCTCCTCCGACGTTTTAATCTGCGAGCCCAACTCCTCCACGGTCTGGATTGTCTCGTTTATAGTGGCATAGTAAGACTCCAAAAGTAATTCAATTTCCTGATGCTGGTAGGTGTGCCGATACATGCCTTGCAGAATCTCAGTCAAATATAGAGAATTGAGTTCGTCATCCTGATCTAGTAAGTCATGGAGTAGGTCATTGATGAGTTTAGCCTTCTGGTGGAACTGGCCGAGCTTTTTTGACTGGATAAGCAAGTACCGCAATTTGACTCTTTCCACAGAGTTATCGAGACTAGCCAATATATTGCCTAGCACCGTCTTGTGCACATTCAACTCTATGGTGAGGTTAGATGCGACGTCGACCAAAATGGCCTCGAGTGCCCGGAATTCATATGGCAAGGATGCCGCGTCAGGATGTGAAACTTTGAGCCGTTTCGACATTTCTTTAAGAAATGTTCCCTGAGAATAAGATTCAGTGAATCGAGAGCTATGAGCGTAATCAAAAATCACCAACGAATCGCACTTGATGAGAGCTCGTATGTTGAGTAAGTTCAAAAGAACGCAGTTTTTCCGTGTCACAATCAGCGGCACAAACTCCATATGGAAGCCATTGTTTCCTGGCGTATGATTCGTGTGGGATCGAATCATTTTTCTAAGATCTCGAGGCGCAATGCCGTACTGGCGCATGAACTCCAGTTTGCGCATCGTCAAGCCGTGGATCGTGATATCCCCGTTTCCATCATAAACCGTGCACCGCACGTACTCACTCTCAGGCTGGGACTTATTTGAACGGAGCGTATTGGCGATGAAAATCTCATTCAACTTATCCTGGTGTCGTATCGAACACTTTGAAAATGGCCGTCGCTGCCAAGGCAATCGAGATGCCATATATAGCAGGCGCACACGGGAGATATGATTTATTGAGCAGGGATCGCGACGAAGCATATTAGGTAAAAACATTCTTTGATGTTTCTCTTTTTCTCTGCTTCGTTGGTGTCAGTTTTATGGGATTTGGGATGGCTCAAAATCAGGGCTCAGCTAACATGTATGAAATGCGTATGTCTTCACTGCGAGAGGCGAGCGTGAAGGCTTGTCCGACTGCAACTTTGCCATGTTGAATTAACTGATCACAAGACACCACAATGTCTTTCTTATATATTACAGATATGTTCATTAATTTTGATATATATTTTGATAGAGAGTTCCTTGAATGAATACTTATTTCTAGCCAAGGACTTTGTCTCTCAAATGATGTGATCATTGGTTCATGTAAGATTTAATTAGTTTGCCTTCTATGCAAGATACCCCAGCTATGTAATGGATAACATAGTTAGGGATATTATTTTTGAATTCAATTTTGAACATGGTCACGAAATATCGGACAAAGCTTTGACTCTCTTTTTTTATTTATCACTGATTCACGAATGCCGAGCTTTTATACATAATGTCGTAACTCATTTCTTCATCACACTTCATGCCTGTCTGAATTATGAACCGAACCAAGTGCTTGCAGCCAGAAGAATGGACAACGCGCCATTCCAAGAGTCCCATTAATTAAATCTTTTAGATACTCGAAACTCTATTAGTTTCTTAGCTAGAATTCTAAAGACCAGCTAGACCATTATATGTCTTGATTCCTATTAAATTAGTATGCTGTTACTTTATAGGGCCATGCAGCGACGCGAGACGCGGGCCTGCTCCACATTTCGCACAGTCTCAAAGACTGCGTTTCGTATTACCTGGCTCATATACTCCAGAACAATGAATCGCATATCCAGTTCGGATCAGCTTGAAGTGTGCGAGGAGGTCGGGAGGGGCGGGTTCGGCGTGGTATACAGGGGGATTGTTAGGGCCACGGGTCAGGAGGTGGCCATCAAGCAAATCGACTTGGAACATGAACTGGCCGACTTCTTTGAGGTGAACCGCGAGATCCAAATCCTTTCGGAATGCCGCTCGCCGCAAATCACACAGTACCTTGGGTGTTTTGTAAAAGGATACAAGCTCTGGGTGGTTATGGAGTACGTGGACGGCGGCTCGCTCTTTGAGTTATTGGTTCCTGGCCCTATCACAGACGAGAAAACCATTCTAATGATAGCAGGCGAGATTCTTTTGGCCTTGGAATATCTCCACGGCCTGGGAAAGATTCACAGGGACTTGAAATCTCAGAATATTCTTCTTAATCAGAACGGCGAGGTCAAACTAACCGATTTTGGCGTCTCCACACAACTCTACTCAAACTTCTCAAGGAGAAATACTACCGTGGGCACGCCATACTGGATGGCTCCGGAGGTCATCATGAACAATACAGGTGGACATAGTTTTAAAGCGGATATCTGGTCATTGGGATGCTGTATTTACGAGCTCCGTAATGGGAAGCCGCCGCTTCAAGATAATTATACACCTATGCAAGCGTTGCGCAAGATTTCGTCATGCAAAAACGACCTGGAATTCTTGAACTTAATAGAATTGGGCCTGAAAGAAGAGTGGTCAAGCTCCCTCAAGAACTTCTTAGCACGCTGCTTCAGTATCAATCCCCAGAACCGGCCTTCTGCTTCGAAGCTCTTACAGCACGAGTTTATTTCCAAGAGAAATGCATTAGGTCCTGAAGCGTGCAAGAAAAAGCTCAAGAAGGTGATCACTCGGAAACGGCTCTGGGATCAGGAAAACCATGTGATCAAAACGCAACGGGTTTACGCTCCGACGGAGATAGCTCACAACCAGAACAAGTGGATACTCGGTGGCAGTCCGCAGAAAGAAAGTGCGTCGATTCATTTCGATTTCAGCACGATCAAAAACCTCCCTGAATTCCAAAGCGATAACGATACCGAGCCCAGAAGAATCGCTGTTTCACCTTCTCGAGCAAGTAATAGCAGCGGCGAGAAGACAGATAACTCTAAAGCCAATCGTGTCATAAAAGCCGATTTTCGCAAGGTCCTTAACCGAGCATTTAGCAAACTCGAGCAGCGCACCGCCTTGTCAACAGAAAATTACGATCAGGTAGTGGCGCTCAACGAGCAGCTTCTCAAAATGTTTACGCCTATACAGCCAGCAGAACCATCTGGCTCACAAGCCAAAACCCTAATATGTCAGTACCTCAAGTACGTATTGAAGGAGGTATCGAAGCCGGTTTCCGGTACTTATAAGCTGCAATTACAAAAGGCGATCGTTCCTTCGGTTTATCTACAGCCTGCAAACCCATCTCCAGATACTGCGAGGAAACAAACCCCTCCCACAGCAATGGATGAAATTGAGAGAAGCCTTCTAGGGTCATGGCTCGACACAATTGAAAAATGAAGAAGAAAAAGGACTTCTTTAAAATTTCTTGATCGGCAGTCTTCGAATGGAGAGTCTTCAATTTGCTCCCTCTTTTACGTGAATGGGAGACAATTCCGTCAGCAATTGCCTCCAATGACCACTGCTAGTGTTTCCTGCTGAGCCAATCTGTGCTTCTTGATTATTGGCTTCAATATTGCAAATGCGTCTTGAGTATACTTAGCTGAGGCTTTCTTTGCTCAGGGATCGAAAAGGTCAACCACCGCCTCACTTCCCATGCACCTGTGTCCTACTTTGCTTCCACTTAATTATCCCTGCGATTCTTGACCTAATGAGCGAATGTCTTATGCAAAGAGCTTGAACTACAAAGGTTAAAAATATCAACCATTGTTTTTCCTCAACTATGCTTATTAGCAATTAAGTTTGTTTGCAAATAATTGCAGATAAAAGCCCAATGATCGATCGCGATTTCCGGTGGCTACTTAACGCGGCGTGCACTGCTGCATGCGCTTTTCACTGTATAGACGCGGCCCTCACATTCATATAAAAACAAGTCGTTGTGAGCTTGTTCAGAGTTTACGGAAAGACAGTTGAAGAATAATAAAATGGACGGACCCCCTGAGAAGAAGATAAAAGCGGAAGACTCATTTAGTGATGCTGGGGAGGACGTGCCACTTGCATACGATCAGCTATATCTCCCCAAATACTCACTTCCGAAGTATGAAGACGAGCTGATCAACGCGGTGAAAATCTCACGCGACAAAGCCAAATTGGCTACATGTTCGTCCAGGGGCATAATACGCGTGTATAATTTTCTTGATGGCTCGCCGCTCGCTACGCTCAAAGGCCACACGAAGGGTATTTCAGATATCTGTTTTTCTCCCATAAACAGTGACATCATCGCATCTGGATCGGATGACTTGACGATCCGTCTCTGGTCGCTCGCTCAACGAAAATGTATCCGTATTTTGAAAAAACATACTTATCATATCACCACAGTGGCGTTCAATTCTAAAGGAAGCATGCTCATCAGTGGGGCTGCCGACGAGACGATTGTGTTGTGGGACCTTACTTCTGGAGTGAGTCTCAAGACACTAGCAGCGCATTCGGACCCAGTGAGCTCTGTATGCTTAACTCCGGACGACACGATTATTGTCAGCTCCTCTTATGATGGCTTGATGCGGCTATTTGACACGGAGACGGGTCAATGTTTGAAGACTCTCATCTACAACAGTACCTCTCATGGTACAGCCACGGCATCCACCAGCGATGTGGTGAACTTTCCCATCTCAAAGGTGACGGTGTCGCCCAACGGAAAGTTTATCTTGAGCTCAAGCTTGGATGGCAAGATCAGACTATGGGACTACATGAATAACAAAGTCGTCAAGACGTATTTAGGCATCGGCGGCACTACTCCCATCAACAACAAATACAATAGTGGATCGGTGTTCATTCAGAAGGTGGCAAGTCCCGTAATTGCGTCGGGCTCAGATACCTGTGGCGCATTGTTCTGGGACTTACAAACTAAGCGCGTTGTGTATCAACTTCAGCCAGGCCAAACAATTCTAGACGTGACTGTCGTCGACGAGGGCTCATACCTTGCCACATGCAGCTTATCGGGGGAGGTGGACGTGTACGAGTTGAACAAAAAATACGTTATTGAAAAACCTGGGAGCAACTCATCCAATGTATATTTGAGAACCACTTACAATGATACTTTAAAGGGAACCGTGGAAGCGGGAGATACGCTATGTAAAAGCGCGTCAGAAACACCCTTACGAACACCTATTGAAACACCTATTGAAACGCCTGATGAAAGTCCTCCAGAGACGCCTGTCGATACCTCTGGTGAAATATCGGAGGAGGTTTAAAGAGAATCCTCAGAGATGGTTCAAGTTCGGCTTAACTTGTTCTTGTTTCTCGTTTCAAAAAACACTTTCCCTTTTTCCGCACTTCCCAGACCAATTTATCTTTCTGTGGTAACCAAAGGTACCTAAGAAAAATGGCATTTTCAAACATAAGAGTTAAGCAACGATCAAGCTATCCAGTTACGGTCGCTCAAACAGTACAAGGCTCGGCAACCAGTCATCTCCTTGGTTAACTGCGCGGGCACCCGTACACCCGCACACTGTGCGCTCCGATTATTATTATCTAAACCGCATGCTCTGGGCAAGAAGTATTCGCCACAACCGCTATTTATCATGGAACAGCAAAGAGGATTGTTCCGCTTGAACGCGGCACTGCTCCGTCTTCCCAAATCGCAGAAATTGAGATCAATAGGGATCTACGTCGCTGGCGCACTCTTTGCCATCGGGTTCTGGTCAATGGTAGACGCTGCTATCTACTCGAAGACGGTAAATGCAAGCGAGGTTCATGTCACATTTGTTGACTGGATACCCTTCATATGCTCCACATTGGGTATGCTTATTGTGAACTCCATCGAAAAGTCCAACTTGTTTAGCGAAGGCCAGAACCTGTTTTTGGGCGACGGTAACGGTAATGCCTGGGCTGCTCGGGTTATCCTTTTTTTCGGGTTTTCTTTACTAGCAGGCGGCTTAGCAGGCTCATTTATGGTGCTTATCCTAAAGTTTTTGATGAAGCATTACACGTTCCCGACCTTGGGAATGGGCGTCTCTAACATCATTTGCAATGGCTCGATCATGTTGAGCTGTATAATCTTGTGGTTATCGCAAAACATAGAAGACGAGTACAGTTACAGTCTAGCATTGAATTAGTTCTGCTTTAAATGGTTTTGTACAAAAATATTCAGATTCAAGATCGTGCAAAAAGCGGACAATTCACATTTCACGCTGTTCAAAGAACGCCAATGGGTCTGATGTGAAGTTACATTGCACACGAGAAAGCGCGTTTATGTGATCTATAAATTACATGGCTTTAGTTCAAACTACGATAGGTACTCGTAATACCATGTACCTAAGCCAAAAATTAGTTCCCCGTGTTTCAATTCCTCCTATTTTTTTAGTCGCCCTGAATTAAAGATCCTCCCGTCTTGACAGTATGGGCCTTAAAAATTCGTCTTTTAGCGGCCCCATGAGACTTAGCTCGTAGTCACTTAGATCGCACAACATCAATTTAAGAGGTTCCTTCGCCCCTCGAGGGTATACTTGGAACGAGTCTTGTTTAAGCTCGTCGAAAAATGGATGAAGCAAGATTGATTTTGCGCTGGCCCTGGTTTCCGGGTCGTAAACCAAGACTTTGAGCAAGAGGTCAATGACGTCCGGAGGTGAGTTGGAGAAAATTCGCTCAAAGCGCTCCTGTATTGTGCCTGAGAAAAGCTTTGTGGAGAACATGCTACCTCTATACTGCGGGTTACTCTTGAAGAAGAACGTTTTTGGGGCTGGGCCCAATAATTTGGAGATCTCCTTTAATTGCATCTCGGAAGACAGGCCCTGAAAGATCGGCTTCCCCAAAAACATTTCGGCAATAACACAGCCAAGGCCCCAGATGTCAATCTTGGTCGTATATACCGTGCAGCCCACAATGAGCTCAGGGGCACGGTAGTATCGGGAGCAGATGTAGCTGACTGAAGGCTGGTTTTGCTCCAATTGTTTGGCGCTACCGAAATCACAGATCTTCAAGCGCACAGTGGATGGATCGATCAAGATATTTGACGGCTTTATATCACGGTGGGAGATGTTCATGCCATGCAAGTAAAGCATGGCACGTGCAAGCTGGAACGTGTACGCCTTCATGTGTGGATATGGGATGGTGTATTTGGATTGGCGATAATATTTGATCTCACTTTGTAAATTCAGCGCCAAGCATTCCATGACCAAGTTCTGGTACATCTTGCCGTCGGATCGGCTCTTTTTGTCGAAGAAGTATTTCAAACACACCACATTGGGGTGATGTACTGCCCTTAAGATCTCCAACTCTCGACACTTGTACTCGGTCTGGGCCAATACCCGCTTAATGGCAAACGGCCCCAACCGACTGGCTCGCGGTGTCCCGGTCTCGTCAAGATGTGCAAGCTCCGCCTCCACAACTGTCCCAAAAGCTCCTTCGCCGATCTTCTTGTACTCTTTCACAAACATGGGCAGTGTTTTCGACGTCTCATTATCGACGACCTCATCGACAACGTACTCCAGGTCATGTTTATCAACCATGGCTATTTCTTTTGGGTTTGCTTATTCTGGCGCGGACAGAACCCAATGTTTTCCAAGTATGAGACAGGCTTATGTGGCTGCGCCCGTAGTTATGTTGAAAGCGCCAAATAGCAAGCAAGAAAAAAAAAGACGAAATAATTTAGACGAATTATTCGCTAGAAGCCGTAGAAACTAAAACTTCTGAATAGCACCTGGGATTCCGCAGGGTTCAATTGAAGTATGGCCTGGTTGTTTTTCTGGGGGGTGGTGTCTTTTTTTATAACTGAGTGAGCCAAAAAGGAACTGGCACAATTGTTATCACGAGTCGCGGTGGGGTGCGACTTGGACAATATACCTTCTCTCACGTGCCGCATTTTGCCGGGAACAATAAGTAGGTGTGACCACACGTCAACAAACAAGAATACTACATGGATCCGGAAAAAACCACCTGCGTTATTATCAAGTTTGAGAATCTTGGTGCAAGAATCTAACCTTTACAAAAATTACCTTTTTTCCCTTTTTAATTACTTTTTTTTGGGATCTCTTTCTGTGATCATGTGGAATAATTTCCTTCGCCACTAAGTTGCCTTATTGAAGAAAACCGGCGAGCCTAGTGCGAGCGGTCCCGGTGCAAGGTTACGAAAATGAATAATTTCATTGCAGGGAAGTGATAAAATGGCAGATCCTTGAGATTCGCGTGCACTGAAAATTCCTGGAAATAACCATCGACGTAAATATTGAAGATTTTTAACGTGAAAGAAATCAATTACCACTGAAATTCGCAAGTAGTAGAGAGACATTTCCCAGCTGGCTCTTCAGCTTGAGTTGATTCATGCGTCACATGGCCTCGCGGTTTGAAATTGAGTGGGAATTCTTATCAAAAAATTGCAATTGAAATCCAAGATTTAATGCTGTGAATCTTTCAGACTTTGAACAACTCACAGTTTTGGCCTCGGCACATTTTCTTTTCTCTTTGTTTACGTTTTTATCCCAAGCTTCGAGTTTCCTGAAAGCGGACGGTCTCTGGAACCGTCCTGTGCAAGCGGCCGCCGCTAGACGCGGTAAAATTACTCGAATGCCACCTGCTCTCCCCACCTTCCTGATTCTGGTCGTGTTACATTCTCTAGCCACCACTTTTTTTTACCTAACAGTATTTTAAGAAATGAACGTCTCGAAATTCTTGGTTATCAGTAGTGAGGAAAAGAATGTCTCGTTTATGCAAATTGATATAGCTGGATGGATCTCGTATTTTCGAGAGAGATATCAGATCCATAATGTTAATGTGAAATACTGCTAAAGTCATATCATGACAAATCATATCAAAGGGAGCTTTCCCACCTCCAACTTTTTGCGCTTGAACGTCCTCTGAAGTTTAATTCTAGCACTTCGACTCGATACCATACCTCCTTCTTTTTGTAACCTCTTCTCAGCATCTTGTTTTACTAGCCTTCTCAAGTCAGCAAAAAAACTTTTGTCCGCATTCCAGATGTAGAGCATGATGTTTTTTGATGTCTCAGTTTAACCTCCGCGTCACTATAATCACACTCATTCTCGTGCACCTCTGCTACGCGACTGGTCTGTAAAAAGGTGAATAGTCCAGCACACCGCCACTATAAATAGACTATCATCAATTAAACACTTTATTTAAAGCCTCGGTTCAAGTTCTTCAATTTCGGTTTTTGGCTTGAAAGTAAAGTTTAACTCTCCCGTCCTCTATGGTATACTGTTTCTTCCAATCGATCACCAGATCTCAGAGCACATCCGTGCACCAGGCCAAACGCAGTGAAAGCGAGAAACGAAAAATTGAAGGTGTATGTAAAAGTGCTCTTATCGACATGTTCTCAGGGCTTAATACGCTTCGCAAGCAGGCGATCTCACTCAATACGTCCTCGCTAGCTAGCAGATGGCTCAGCACGTCTATGAGTGCTGCCGCGGCTGCGCGGAGCTCAATTCTGGCGCGTACCAAGCCGTTTGAGGTCACGAAGAAGAACGAACGAGTGGTGATGTGGAAACTCTATGCTTCTTTCCACAGACATAACACACTTTGCTCATTTGTCGCGGTGGTCGAGGACCTAGACTTTCTCAAGAAAAACGAGGACTTATCGTACAATGAGAAGGTGTTGTACTACATGAGATTGCCTCATCATATCAAGCTCCATTACAGTGCGGGTATGTTGGGATTTAGGAAGAGTAACCGAGCCGAATATGAGGCTGCATATCAGGTCAGCACGCGCTTGTTCAAAGCCATCGAAGAGAAAAATCTTCTTGCCCCGAACGATAAGGTGGAGATCGTGTTGAAAGATTTCGGCAAAGGCAGAGAGGCCTTTTCTTCGGCGTTGCAGGGGAAAGAGGGGGCATTCATAAGACCACATGTAGTGAGAGTCACAGATAACACAAAGTTGAAGTTTGGTGGTGCCAGATCTAAGAAGTTGCGTCGTTTGTAGATTTGCCGTCGTGTACATAGCATAATATTATTCATTTAGAGGGGCCTGAATTGTATCAGGTTGCGTTGGGCTGATATCAAAGTCATATAAAAACGTTTTGAGGGGGCATATTATTTGGTCTTTGGGGCTTTGATGAACACTGTTCATCTACATGCGCATCCACAGTCATTTGCTCGTTTGTCTTTTCGATTGATGGTTCCTCGATCTTTACTTTGAATCACATCATTTGAGCAAACTTCATAAGATATGTTTGTCAGCCATATGTTAGAGGCCGAAAGGTATCAGAATTTGTTTGGAAATTGCTTGTCATCCTGGATACAGAAAGAAGAGGAATCCTATGATAAAGAAACATTTCCCATTTGATGTGGAAGAGATGTGACTCAAAATTTGGCAAAGCAGTGTTACTAATTGAGAGAGAATCGCACTCAGAAGATCGTAATATTACAGAGGTGGAAGTTTAGGTAAGTATGAATTGACGGTGAAAGTCAAGGAATTGAGCGTGGGGTAAATCTATGCGTCAGTTTCATTGGCGCAAGAAACAATTGCTTCGCCCAGTAATTTCTCTTGCGTGAAGATTTCTTTCTTGCCCAGAAATTTACGTTGAACAAGAATGTCAGGTCATGTGAGGTGAATTGTGGTGAATATCGACTCAGAAACTTTTCAATGAATATGAATATATCAATAAAAAATATATGATACTTTAAAGAAGCTATGGAAGATACTCACTTTGAGCGTCTTGGAGAGACACTTAAAGACGACCTTGAGAGATGTTTTATCACAAAAATAAAGTGAAAATACCTTGGAGAACATGACCTATTTTTGGCTAAATTTGTTATTTTGATTGACTCCGGGCTTTGATTAAATGAGAATTAAATTGGAAATGAAATATTGAGGCCAGCTCTATGGCATGCACTCTATGGCATACATTATCAATGTAGGCCCGGTATTAGCAGGTAAATCTCCTCAATGAGAGTACCAATGATTTTGATAGACCAAACCTATTCGAAAGCTTATTCTTGACTACTAAGGTTTCGTTGCACACAGTGACTGTACTGACCAGTCTGAGGCCATGGCCGTAACGACTTGAACTGAGAGTATAGAGAGGTTTGGTCCCTGATCACGAATCACGTGCAGGAATATTCTGATGAACAAAGCGAGAATTTGCAAGTCACTCATGTCACGTGCACGGAGAAAAACAAAAAAAAAGTTGCCCTCAAAAAAGGTCTGTGTGCACTACCTCAGCACCGTTCTGCGGCCGAGCCCAGGTAGAATTTTTTCCATCCTCGCAATTCCCTAAATCTTTTCACCTTCTGTCAAACAAAGATTAAAGATGGCTCCAAGTATGTAAATACACATCATCTGTGCCCCATCACGGATATTTCGAGTTGAATGTGCTAGACGATTCTTGACGTTCTTTTTCCGTGGTTTTAACGGCAGGTTTATTATGGAAAAACCTGTTTCTTCATCTTCGGCCTCACTGAAGCCGCCAGCAAAGACCTTCTCAATTTTCAAGATTACACTGATCACAATATTTTCCCTTTGACTCGTCCATCAGCGATGCAAATACTTAATTGGGGCATTCTATTAGCGACACAACTACTCGATAGGAAAAGTCCTTTTGATCACAATCTCCGCCTCTTATCAAGGCCCTTTGTTTCGAACTGACAAATGGGAGATTGGGCACCATGACAACAGTAATAAATTTGAACTTGCCATCAAGAAAGAATCAGGTCGAGGTCGAACATCATGCCAAAAATAACCTGGGATAAGCACGGGGACCCAAAATCAATCAAACCTGACATAATTACTAACTTCGTCTAGACACTCAGGCTGCTGCTGCTAAGAAATCTGCTTTGAAGGGTACTAACTCTAAGAAGGCCGTCAAGGTGAGAACCAACACGACCTTCACATTGCCAAAGACCTTGAAATTGGCCAAGTCCCCAAGATACGCCAGAAAGGCCGTTCCTCACTACAACAGAATGGACGCTTACAAGATCATCGAGTCCCCAATTGCCTCTGAGACTGCCATCAAGCAAGTCGAGGACGGTAACACCTTGGTTTTCCAAGTCAGCTTGAAGTCCAACAAGCACCAAATTAAGGCTGCTGTCAAGGAGTTGTACGAGGTTGACGTCGAGAAGGTCAACACCATGATCAGACCTAACGGTACCAAGAAGGCCTACATCAGATTGACTGCTGACCACGATGCCTTGGACGTTGCCAACAGAATCGGCTACGTCTAATCTGCATGAGTATAATGTAATTAATAAAAGTATAAAGGACGAGCATAACATGTAGGTATTTTAGGAGACTTGAAGATTAATTATGAGTGAACTACTAGGTGGCTTGCTGTAGTTTTCTCATACTCACGGAATCAACTGTAACTAGCATTTTGTGTATTCTTCGATAAGGCGAACTTGATCCAATATATGGTTCTTTAACATTGTTGTCGTTGGTGATTTCTGTGAATTGAACTCTGGAATTCGCCGAGGTGTCTAACTGGGGAAATTAGCGAATTTTGTTAAGCGTGCGTGATTATATCCCATCCATGCTTTGCTTTCGTGATTTAGCAAACTTCTCCTGATCTTTTACTACTGCAAAGTAAATTTTATTCTGACTCAGAAACCCTCTTTGTAGGTGAATATAAAACTGTTCTGGAGTCATGTGAGAATCCAATGGGTTTTATGTTTGAAACTAAAACTACTTCTGCCCGTGGTAAGAGAGTGTTTGGGCGCAAAATCCAGGAGTAACCGTGAATTCTTTAGTCCAATGTCGACTTGGCCAACCAAGCACAGATTACTGAAGGGGCCTTAGTTGGAGTTAAGGTTCCCTCATGAGTGTCTTATGAGCATAATAGAAGACAATGTCGCATTATTTGTATAAAGATTTGAAGACACATACCTTATTCGGACTCAATCTGGTCTATGGTTTTATTGTTCTCAAGTTTAAATTGTAGACATGGAAAGACGTTGGTTCCAAGGATACAGGTCGCTAATGTGGCTACGTAGAGAGTAGAGAACAGGCATAATCAAATGGTGTGGATGTCGATAATGAATTAAAGTTGCGCTAGGAACTGTCCCCATAAATTTCGTCTTTTCTTAAAGCTGAGGGCTGTACTTTTTTCTAAATCGGAAAGTTTGATATTGGGCGAATTCCAAAGAATACCCTGATTAAAGATTATTACCAGCGAAGTTTAGATTAGTTAGATCTACTGACTTCTGGTAAATGGGAGATCTGAAAACGTGCAACGACCAGCAGATGAGTAAGCTAACAATAATACTACCACAGGCGCCCAACGTCAATCTCTTTTATACATTGCAATAACAAGAGAGAAATATGAGAAGATCCAAAAAATGAGAGTCACTATGTCTTGGTCCTTAGGCAAAACTAAGAACGAGGTGAGTACAAGTGGGATTCTAACATCTCGCAAAACTTAACAAAGTGACCGCTTGGTCACACAACTACGCAACGAATAGGCCGCACCAACTTCCTGACAATCGCTCAAATAAATAAGAACTAGAAAAAAGTAATCCCGGACAGCACTAAACCAGAGTCGTATGGCGTAATACACCACCTCAGATGATCTTCGACACTAGGCTACACGTCATGGCATGTGGCTTTGGTTTATCCTTATGCCGTCTCGCTTATTTCAGGGGGGCTTAAATCAGTGCTTTATTAATCTATAACCATATTCGGGGATACAAATCTGTCTTTTATCCCGACCAGACACCAGATTTATCGCGAGATCTGAATGTTCAAGCTACATGTTTCAGGTTTTCCAGATTTCACCCTGTGTGTATGCTTGCATCTTTCGCGTCTAGCCACAGTACTTATTTTTTGCAATTTAAAATCAATCTTGATCAGACACAACACATTTCCGTGGATAGTACTAGGAATTGGAGCGTCTAAGATAAGATGAAGCCCGAGCAGAGAAACTGAAAGGGATCGGATAAACGACGATTTAAACTCTGTGTGTGGCGCTATGTCCCAGAAGGGGAAGTTTCAACTCAGTCGAATATGAGGTGCTGAATCATGCAAGAGGCACGCTATGCAGACCGTGCGTCTGAAATTAGAAAAATGGGAATCCAATCAGAAAAGTCACACATCTCGTTCATGTTGCATAAATTAGAGTGCTCATATAACAAAATAGCAGTTTGCCAAGTAATCAACAGGGCCCTCACTCAAAGTATTGGACTATTTCTTACTTAACTGAATCTTTCAAAGACTCATCTTCATCGTCAAAACTTCTGTTTGCACGTTGGTGGTGACAGTGACACGCGACTCATTCCAGAAGCAGTGTGAAGGAAATTCAGGGGAATCCAGTACACGTATTGAGAAACAGGAATTCATGCCTAACGAACGTTTCTGTGTTTCTCTTCTAGTCTTGTTCTAATACGTAACTTCACTTATTCCCAGTTTATGACTATTAGTTGATCCTTCCCCTACCATCCTGCCTGTGATCCCGCTTGCTTGCCTTTGTTTATAATTCCTTTGTTGCCATTGTCTTCATTTCTTGATCTCTGACACCTTGCCAAGGCTTTGGGCGTCGCGGTCCGCGTTTTGCGCACGTTTTGTGCACGTTTGTTTTGGTGGGATTGCACATTGGTGTAAAAATATCCGCGTATATTATAGCCCTGCGATAGCTACCGCGAATTGGTTCAGGGCGTCCTGGTGAATGCTTTTTCGAGGTAAAGATTCTTATTCATCTTTCCTTTCTTTTCTCTTCGCCTGAAATTTAAGCCCCTTTCTGACCAATTGAATTTCTTCGAGAGATTTCCCAGATACTCACATTCATTGGCGCTTAATACCACTAATTCAATTTTGCTAATCTGCCTCTTTGCCAGAGTCCCACTCGTTTGCTCTGTGCTTCAATTAATCCACACCGCTGTGTTTCAGGATTGCAGAACACATTTTGTTTTTACAGCCACATATCCACACCAGGACATACGCTTGCATATTTAGAGCTTGTCGAGACCTCTATTAAACTATTCTGCCACTTACTCAGGGCGTATTCCATTTGCTTATACAACTGGCTCGAAACTAGCAGATACTTTTGGTCTTTGCCCAAGATAGAGAAAATGCAGCTGGCCTCTCTTCCGAAAAGTTTCCGCGGCGACCAAAGCCCGATAGTGGCCATTGACTCCCCGTTTCCTCCCTTGAAAACTGAACATCGCTATAGAGGTGTTTACGAGAGAGCAGGGTTCGACGTTAATTTGGGCAACAATTCCGGCTCGCCTTCACCAGAAGACCGGTATTTTGGTCTGAAGAAATCGCCAGTGTCTCCTGCAATTTCAGGCAAAAATGCCTTTCCCCATAATAACAACAACTACCATAAGACCGGTAGGAAAGACTTTTCGCCCGTTTCAGCTACCCATTCAGGGCCTTACTCGCCTTCAGTTAAGTCATTGAAAGATGGCACGCAGGCCAAACAGACCCTGAATGGTTTTGGCGAGATGCAGCCCGTTTACTCTGTTCACTTCAAGCCCAAAGAACGTGGTACAGCTGTGTCTAGTCCACTTGCGTCGACGACTTCTTTCGCGTCTCAGAACCAATATCAAACAGCTTCCGAGACGTCTTTGCCCAATTCTTCGTCACAGAGCCGACCTATTATCAAGCAATTTGTTCCCGAGCAGAAGAATCCACGGTTGCAGTATGGCAATGGCTCTAAGGAGCACTTAATTGGCGAGCGCAGCGAAAGAAACAAGAAGGATTTGAAGCTATATATTCCAAACAGCGAGTCTTCATTCCACCCAAGGCCGCAGGTCTCCGCAGACGCTTCCACAGAAACTTTGGAGGGTGACTCGCCTTTCGATAAAGCACATGCAAGCAAAACGTCTACGCCCAATACCTCTGCCAGTTCCTCGGAGCACTTTGAAGACAAAACAGATCCCTCATCTCCTGTGAGCGTTAAAACGTCCGAGCTCATGCACAGGGCGCCTTATCCCGTCTACAATAACACCGGAAACTCTACAAAAGACCTCGACTCCAGCCTTGCGGATTTCAGGACAGACGTAAAGCAGCACAAGGCATTCGATCCTCGCGGAGTTGCATCCAATGTTTCGGCACAAAAGCTGGCTGCTGCAGTTGCTGGTGCATTTGTTCCAGCAACGGGAAACTTGTCCGACTCCTTCCACAAGGACGATTTGGAGAGTTCTCTAGACACTCTTCATGACGACTCGTCGTTCCGTTTCAACACCACAAGACACTCTGCAGAAACGGCGGATACTTCGAGAGAAGACTATGAGAACTTTTTGCACACCTCCAGCGATACTAAAAAGCCAACTGCGAGAGACTCCCGGCTCTCGACTATCAGCTCGATCATCTCTAAACATCGTGATTCTAGTCTCGGAGTCGATTCCAGGAAAGCTGCGAATGCTCAAGATGAGGATGAGGACGATGAAGTGGCGATTGAATTGCAAAGACAACTAAATCAAATCAAGACAGGAAGTCAATCAAGTCTTGCTTCCCAGAGTTACATCACGAGTGAGGACTCCTTCGTCACTGCTAATGCGTCTTTTGCCAATGAGCCAAGCGCTGTTCCTACCTTCAAAATTTCTGATGAGAACGAAAAGCAAAATGAAGAAAATGAAATTGAAACCGACGAAGAAACTGAGATCAACGATACAAATGATACGACGAGATACTTAGATGATGAGGACTTGCCCAGTGAGGCAGTAAAACCATTGCTGTTTACCAAGAAACCATCTGAGCAAATTGAGGAACCTATTACGCCGCATTTCAAGCAGTCACATTTTGAGAATGACTCTGTATGTGACACGCCGGAAACAATCAAGCCCTTAAGCCCAAAGAGCCATTCCGTGGAGAAAGAATTGGAAAATCTCAATTTCAAATATCAGCAGCAAGAAGAATCGGAAGACTCTCTTCCGCACACGAGTTTGAGCGAACAGAGTGACATAGATATCCTCGGCAAAAATCCCACGCCTCTGGAATTTGATGCTTTTCCTAAATCGGTCATTAATCCAAACTTTCCTACATTCAGAAATAGCGAGGTTACTCGTAAAGCCGAGCCTGGAACTGGGCCGTGTCGTGCTTGTGGTTTGAGTACTAGATCAGATGCAAAGGGCGCCCTCAAACCAATCTACTCTAAGCTGGGTGATTTGAGCGGGCAGTGGCATAGGGGCTGCTTCAGGTGCTCATATGCCGGCTGTCCCATTCAATTTAACAAAGAGGTTACCCCATATGTTTTGCTTGATAACGCGTTTTGCAACCAGCACTACCACTCGCTTAATAATACGCTATGTGAGACGTGTCATATGGGTATTGAGGGAGAATGCATCGAAAACGAATTGAAGCAGAAGTGGCATCTTTCATGCCTTACGTGTACCAAGTGCCAAGGTGTGATCAGCAACGACTATTATTTGGTCAACCACCAGATTGTGTGTGAGGCCGATGCCAGCAACGTAATAAAAGAGTTGAAGAGTGCTGGCTTGACAACGCTGGATAAAGTCGAGAAGAGAAGGACAAGAATGTTGTTTATAGATTAGAAGCGGTCTCGAGTGGCACAGGAAGGCAAGTGTCAATTGATTTTAGGATGTGATATAGTTTTAATTGCCGAAGGGGGTATTTGTACTCTATTCAATCTAACTGATTTCAGTAGTCCCTGTACTTGGGGCCAGGTTTCGAATCCTCTGAGATATTGGGGGTATCTAACCTTCGCTCGTCTGTATCTCTTGAGGATTGCTGGAAATCGTCATCGTCTGCAATAATGAAGTTATCTTCATCAAACTCGGTAGCATTGAGCTCTAAGTTATTCCCTAATTCAGGGTCCTCGTCAAAATTCCCAAACACCAATTCGTCATAGCTAACATTATTTCCGGAATCTCTTTCGTGGTACGACTCTAACTTCCGCTGCATTCTTTTATAAATAATAAGACTTGCCAAAGAGACGGCGCAGCCGGTAAGGAGGATACTGAACATGTCAAGAACCTTTGCCGAAGTGGGCCTTCCAGCGTCTCCTAGATTCTTTATGGTGTGGCCAATGAATACATGCATGAACATTTTTGGGGAAGTTATTACCGATGCCAAGAGATATGTTGAGGCAGGAAGGTTTGGAATGGCGGCTAAGGCACCGTTTGAAAGAGAGTACGGTAAAGGACAGAGTCTCAAAAGAATAAGAAGAAACAACGATGCATCCTCCTTCAAGATTTCTGCAAACGCACGAAACTTCTCGTTTCGGGCCACAAGCAGCTCGGCCTGGTTACGAAGAAAATAGCGGAACACCATAAAGGAGGCGAAGGATCCGGATATTGATGCCGCTGCCAATAAGGGCCAGCCCCCAGGGAAGCCATATACCATTCCACAGAGCATCGATAAGGCGGAAAAGCCAAGCAATGGAGGGAAGCCCACGACAAAGATGGCTACAAACAAAAACACACCGCCGTATTTTGATTTTTTGATCAAATCAGATATGTCGGCCATGGCAGCAATGAAGTAGTTGTGGAAAATAAGCACGGCGACTCCAGCCACAAGGCCTAAAATGGCCCCTATGGTATAAAGCACCTTCTTTTTTTTCGGCTGGCTATTGAACCAGTCTGCTGATTTGCGCCCGAGATCACTGAACACCTGGGCCTGGGCCCGTAGCGCATTAGTCAACGAGGATATGGTTTCGGACATCTTGCGTGGGACAATTCCAAGATCGGATGTAGTTACCGCTGTTGTCACGTAGGTGATGTCAGTGTGTGGTCGCGGCAGTTACAGGCCTGCGCCTTCGTCTAAATTTGTCCGGTCCAAAAGGCTTATAAGCTGAGATTTCTTCTACATTTTAAAAGTTTTTTTTATGAGATATAGATCTTTTCTTCGAGAATAGAAAGGTGGAATAATTTTCCAAGTCTGATAAGGAATTATCGAAATTCCGAATTTTTCGTTGTCATTTCTTGATTCTCAGAACATCTAGTCGAAACGTTCTGAGCTGATAAATGCTAAATTTCGCCCACCCTCATCCTCAACCTGTGGATCAATCATCTCTCAAATAGGAACACGATACTTCTATTACTTGAGCTACATACTTTAGCCGATGAGTCTCAAAGACAAGTATGTTTTTTAGATAATGAGTGTCACATGGAACTTTTATCTTTGGAAGCAACATGTGGTTCGTGGTCCGTTCCGCGTAGTAAGTTATTGTTTGGACTAAGCTAGACTTGCGCTGCGGCATGCAGATCTCCTCCTGCAGCACTCGAAAATTAGTCGACAATAGGAAGGACGCAAATATCACCAGGAAAGGCTTGTTTCTGCAGATCAGCTGAGATAAATTTTAAATTTCGGCTCAGGGATATAAAGAATCCTGGCTACCTCCTTTCTTTGACGGGGCGAATTCCTTTGACATCGTGGAGTCCGGACTGGCTATGTGCAAGCCGGAACAGCGGACGCCAATTTCGCAGTCGCTCGTCAACTTACCGCATTCACATGAGTGGAGTGGTGCGGACATGTTCTTTGTTCATAGCAAAGCTGTGACTTTTTCAACTCGTATTCTTTTTTTTAACTAAAGATTAATAGACCCTCGGAATATATATGTACCTTTTTTAAAAACATCATTGTATGAGCGTTTTTTGTACTAGAAGTATATGTAACCCTGGGATGGCTTTTACAAGAGAAAAAATTCTTTCGCATGCTCTTTGACGGTCTAAATTTCATTTTACTTTTTCTTCTAGAGCCAACTAAGAGAGGAGCTTGCTGATTTGGCTGGCTGTTGTGCCTGTTGTTTTCATGGAAATTCTAAGTGACATGCCTCATAAACACACCCTCATAGAGTATCTGATTGTTCTTCACAAACGTGACCGGCAGAACAACCCCCGGGCCCACAACCTCCACGATGGAAATTGCATGTGCTAGAAACAATGCACTGGGCTGCAAGACTTGCATCAAAATTCATCTTGATGTAATTGTTTATTAAACCGTGAGCTTTCTTTTTCACTGGCAGATGTAACAGCCCCGCAATTAAGATGGTGAGGCCTTCAGAGCTGAACTAAATTTTGAGGAACTCAATATTGACAAGTTAGATCCTTTAACTTTTATGGAAAAATCGGCTCATTAACAATTTTCATGTCTCAATTTTTAGTTGTGAACTTCACATATGAATTAATTTATGACCGAATAGGGATATCAACAAAATAATTCCATTTTTGTAAAGTGTTTTCTTGCAAGAAGATACCAAAGAGTTGGACCGAGGTGAAAGACAGATACCGCTATTTTGACGGCTATTGGTTCGGAACCTTTGCGATCTTATCATTGCTTATTAAAATATTTACACAGCCATAAGAACATATTCTGTAAATGCTTCAAGAATTTATGAAGCCAACACTATCAGCCCTCACAATACCAGTAAGATTGAATCTAACAGTCTGAAATGAAGATCCTAGTTTCACTTCTCTTATTACCGTCTCTTGTGTTTTCTGGATACGCACCCACCAGGAGAAAGTGTCCGAGTGGCCGGTTGGTACGATCTGCAAATGGAATATCTAGCCAAGAAGCCGGCTGGGTGAGGGAAAGACAAAAGCATACAATCAATTATCTCAGGAAGTTTCTTGAGAATTCCAATCTTGAAGGTTTCGACGCCGAAACTTTCTTCTCTGACAGTATTCAAAGTAGCCACATCTCGATAGGGTTGGCATTTTCGGGAGGAGGATACAGAGCTATGCTCAATGGAGCGGGCCATTTATCAGCTTTGGACAACAGAACAAGAGGGGCACACGAAGAAGGTTTAGGTGGATTACTTCAAGCATCTACATATATTACTGGCTTATCTGGAGGTAGCTGGCTCTTGGGAAGTGTGATTGAGAATGACTTCGCGAGTATTCAGGACATAATCGACCGGAGAACTCATATTTGGGACTTGAGCTTCTCCATCATTGATGTGATTGGATGTGGCACTTTCAAGTTGTTGAAGGAGTTTTTACTGATACTTAGAGATGTGTTGGCCAAGACTAGTGCTGGATTTCAGATCACCTTGACAGATATCTGGGGCAGGGCTTTGTCAAAGCAGTTTTTTAAAGGAGAGAATTATAGGGATGACATCTTGTGGTCACAAGTTCAGAGCTCAAAGGCTTTTAGCAATTAAGAAATGCCATTTCCCATAATTATTGCAAATGCTGGAATACCTGGGTCGAAAATAATTAATGCTGAGTCTCCTATCATAGAAATTAGTCCTTTTGAGCTAGGCTCGTGGGATCCTTCATTAAATCTGTTTACGCAAACTAGGTATTTGGGAACGAAAGTGAATAATGGTTTCCCTATTGACAGAGACTGTATCACAGGATTTGACAATACGTGGTTTGTTCTTGCCACTTCATCCACAGTTTTCAACATAATTGCAGCAAAACTCAGCGAGAATACATTAATTGGACCTGTGAAGAATGTGGTGGACAAAGTTTTGGGTAAAGTTATTGGAGTCGATCCAAGAATTGCGGCATACAAGCCCAATCCATTCAAAAACGTTGAAGAAGCAAAGAACAGGAAACATACGTCCGACGATACATTGGCTCTAGTGGATGGCGCTGAGAACGGGCAAAATGTTCCTTTGTATCCTCTAGTGCAGAGAGCCAGAGACGTGGACATTATTTTTGCCTATGATAGTTCTGCGGATACTAGGGATAAGTGGCCAAACGGTAAATCAATATCTGAGACTTATGAAAGGCAATTTTTGTATCAAGGTCAGACCACTTTAATGCCAAACATTCCCAACCCAGCCACATTTGCCAGTTTGGGTTTCGGTTTAAGACCCGTGTTTTTTGGTTGCGATGTTCCAGAGCTGAATTACTTGATAGGCGATTCCAAGTCTAAATTTCCGAAGCCAAAATTTGGTATTGCGCCGCAAAATGCACCAGAAGTTCCACCATTGATAATTTACACTGCAAATAGAGAGTGCTCATACAAGTCAAATAAACCGACACTTCAACTTGTGTATACAGACTCAGACAAACTTGCAATGATTCGCAACGGATTTGAAGCTGCCTCGAGACACAATGGTACTGAGGACCGCAATTGGAGAGCTTGTGTATCATGCGCAATAATCAGGCGAGAAGAGCAGAGAAGAGGATTGGAGCCGAGTGAGCAATGTCAAAAATGTTTCCAACAGTATTGCTGGAATGGGTATTGATTTCCACAAACTTGCACATCAGTTCAATCAAACAGAGGTTCATTATTACAGACCATTTTTCTGTCGAGATATCCCATTCAAATAAGAGACTCGAATATATGATGAGGACTTAGAGTGCTACTTAGTAATCTTCACAAGAGATTTCATATGCTCAATATCTTTGCGAATGGCCGTTCTCGGTACTTACAGTATTCAACTGGGCTGCTCGAAACATTGCAAGGTTGAATCAGGGACCCAATTTGAAACTCAGTCTTAAAAATCGGAATAGGGGAGGAATTCCAGTATCCCATCAAAGGATTCACTTGACACAGAAACGTTGCTCAAAAGATCGCAAAAATTCAACAAGGTAACTTTAAGATAAGAGGGATAAATAAAAAGGTGTTTGGCAAGCTGAATACCGTTTAACTCAGCCACAATTTACCTGGCCTAAGCGAGAGAATATTTACTAAACTTGCAGTCCAATGGTGCATCCGATGACAAGCTTAGAAGGAACAGGCGCATCAAAAAGAAAAGTAAAAGCATATGAAAAGGGAAAGGAAGAGAATCGCGGCTCGTCTAAGTACTTTGATTATGCGGGGAAGTGAACTTTCCGGATCCGTCATTCGAGGCGCGAAGAAATAAGCAAGACTGTTTGATTATGCATGAGAACAATCTGCCAAAGACGTAAGCGAGGGTCTATGAAGGTTTCGCGGCGTTTAAACAAGCGCCGTGCGGACATCTTTACGGATGTAAAAAACGTGGTTTTCTTAGCCTTTAATGTTCAGGGGATTTTGATGGAGTTTGTTTTAAGAGACTTTACAGTTGAGTGATCCTGAAAAAATGTCCGGTGTTAACATCTTCAAACAGATAACTATCATGGGCATGACCGTTTCTTCTTTGAAAAAGTAATTCTTTCCACTGGCATTGATCTTGTGAAGGTGCGCCAATTCATGCAGTTGTTCATTCAGTTATGTGAAAATAACTAAAGCCAATGTACGTGATTGCACCTTCTGCATATGTTTCCAAATTCTCAATACGGATTCACCGGGTGAAGTAATACCAAGGACCCTAGCCTTTTCCAAGAGGTATTACTAGTATGAGATTCTCTGATTTCCTTTCCTCACCAGACCTCTTTGAAGTGTTTCTTTGACGGTCTAGGCGTGGCCTTTGTGGAATCTCGGGAAAAATCTTTCGTGGTATGAATCTTTCAACATCATAAAATTTTTGGTAAGTTTTGGTACCTCTTTAATTTCTTTTGCAAAAAGATTTTTTTGAAGCAGTACACAGCCACGATCTTGTGCTTGAACAACCCAGGCCTTTTCTTAACGAATACTATGCGTCACTGGCATTCGATTATAGCTTTCGTGAAAAATATATAAAAGAGGCAATATATGTCTTTAAATTGTGTCATTTCAGTATAGCCGTGAAATGTACTTTTTGTTTTCAATATTTTTTTGTTTAGCTCTTGTATTTTCAGGATACGCACCTGTGAAAACACAGTGCCCTGGTCGCCGCTTGGTACGTGAAGCCAACGGAATCTCACCTCAAGAAGCCCAATGGGTCAATAATAGACAGAAGGTTGCCAAAGATTATCTTAAATCATTTCTCGAAAACTCCAATCTTGAAGGCTTTGATGCAGAGTCATTTCTCGCAGCTACCAATGAAAATGACTCCATCAAGATTGGCTTGGCGTTTTCGGGTGGCGGCCACAGGGCCATGCTTTGCGGAGCAGGATTCTTATCCGCACTAGACAACAGAACTGTGGGAGCCCATGAAAAAGGATTGGGTGGGTTGCTTCAAGCAACCACTTACATGTCGGGGTTGTCTGGGGGTAGTTGGTTGGTGGGAAGTGTGGTTGCAAATGAGTTCACCAGTATCCAGGACATTATTGATGGAAAGACGCAGATCTGGGACTTGAGTTATTCGATTTGGGACGATAAAGGTACCGGGTTCTTCAATCTCGTAAAGTTCTATCTCAAGTTAGTTGCAGATGTGTTGCGGAAATCTGTGGCCGGTTTCCTGGTCACATTCACTGATCTTTGGGCGAGGGCTTTGGCGCATCACTTTTTCGGGGGTAATAATTTTGGAGAGGACCTTGTGTGGTCAGACGTCCAGAACATGCAAGCCTTTAAAGATTACCAGATGCCGTACCCTTTAATTGTTGCCAATGCAAGGGTTCCTGGAACATCGAAAGTTGATATGAACTCTGCTATTATCGAGATTGGGCCTTTCGAGCTCGGTTCATGGGATCCGTCTTTGAATCTGTTCATCGAGTCAAGATATTTGGGCACGGATGTAAAAAACGGTATGCCTACGTCCGATACGTGTTACAAGGGATATGATAATACCGGGTTTGTTCTAGGCACTTCATCCACACTATTCAATGTGATTTTCGGGAACTACTCCAGCAACGAATTGATGAACGGAGCCGGGAACCCAGCTAGGTTTCTCCGGTTGAATTCGACCATCAATAACAACTTAAAGAGCTTCGATGAAGAGTCATCCAAAGTCGATCGCTCAATTGCCGCCTATAAGCCTAATCCTTTCAGAAACGTGATTGAAGCTCAAAACTCAAAATACACTGATGACGATACGTTGTCCTTGGTGGATGGAGGGGAAAATAATTTGAATGTCCCATTGTATCCGATAGTGCAAGAGGTTCGAAGGGTCGATATCGTATTTGCCTACGATAGCTCTGCAGATACTTTCGATGACTGGCCCGATGGAGCTTCGATGAAACAAGCTTACGACAGACAATTTACAAGCCAGGGGAAGACCATGGTCTTGCCGCATATGCCAGAATCCAAAGTGTTTTTAAGCCTGGGCTTGACTTCAAAGCCTGTTTTTTTTGGGTGCGATGGACCAGTTGCCTCCAATAGCACAGTGTCTCATGGGTCGAATACGGATAATAATGGGAACAAAGTCACTCCTTTGATTGTGTACACAGCCAACAGGAAGCTCTCGTACCCTTCAAACAAGTCCACATTCACCTTTGTTTATAGTAATCCAGACAAATTTGGAATGATTCGCAACGGGTTTGAAGTGGCCTCGAGAAATAACGGCACGGAGGACAGCAGTTGGCGAACTTGCGTATCCTGTGCAATTATTAGGCGTGAACAGCAAAGAAGAGGAATGGAGCAAAGTGACCAGTGCAAAAAGTGCTTTCAGGAATATTGCTGGAAGGGATGAGTAATGCACTCAGTCAGATGAAAAAGTTATAATAGTGAACTCATAATTCTCTTGTCAATAAATGTTTGAAGTTTATTATCACGCACTTGTTTGTGAGGAGACAAAAAAGGAGTTGAATCGCTTCAAATTACACGAATGTTTTTCTAACTTCTGCTTGATTTCTTGTTTTCACTTCAGTTGTGAATTAATAATTCAGTACTTGATCCCAATTCGAACATGCACAATGTGAAAACTATGTGTGTGGCAAGATTATCTCTTTCATGTAGTCGACTCAAGAGTCACTGTGTCACCTAAGCAGTGACGACTCAAATCGGTGCAAAGTAAGCGGCGAGTGGTGAACAGCCAAGAATAGGAAAGGGTAGAAGTTAATTCATAAATATGTTGAAATTAAGCATACTGGCCCTCGAATAGTAATTCACGTCAATTGCTCGCGCTTCGAAGAATTCCAGAATCTGCTCTCTGCATACTTTGACAAAGACCTTGTTGGGGCCCTTTCACATGATTTATGAATCCATCAGTTTGATGCAGATATTCTTAGGAAACCGTTTACCTTCGCCATATAGATCTACCAAAGAGGAGGGAATGTCGTGATCTGTCGTCATGTTGGTGGGTTCGTGCAAAGTACTGGTCCCAAAGTATCACCGACATTGACCTCAGATAAATTAAAAGTTCAAGGTCACTTTGAAATTGTGATTGCGCTTATCGCAGCTTGTGCAATGACTGGAGGACCCTTCTTTGTTAGGATGCGAATCTGAGAATCTCTATAATCTTAACTTCTCTCATTTAACAGATGTGAAGTGAGTCTTTAATGTACATTTGCCAATCATCTCATAATGATTGTGAAGCTATGAAACTGGTTAGCTGTGGTCAAGCTTTATATATTGGACTCTCGCTTCTTGATCTACTTTCCTCGCCATCAATCACCTGTGAAAGATAGCCAGTAGATTCTTCCCCCAGATTTTCGTTTTCATCCACATTATTAGCTGGACCATGGTAGTTTTTGTGAGCATACACGTAATAATAAATAGCAGAGAGGATCCACACACCAGGCGCAAGGACCACTGTGTAGTTCATTGTATTCTTATCTGGGTTTATGTCTGTTGGGAACATTGCCATGATAATTGTATACACCCCGAAAATGATCGAGGCCCATCCGTTGACTCTGCTCCAGGTCTCACCCAAGAAAAATGTTCCGGGAACAAATTTCTCCTTCATGTATATGAGTCTCAAAAATGTTGGCATTCCCCAGGCAAGGTAGTTACCGGCGACGGTAAGATTAAACAAAGCATTGGCTGCCGTGGGGCCGGCAACACACAAAAGTCCGACCACAATGGCCGCCACACCACCAGTAATCACTGCATGGATTGGCACAGAAAGCCTTTTGTTGACCTTTTTGATCCACCACGACAAGGGCAAACCGTTGTCTCTAGCAAACGCATAAATTTGTCTGGAAATGGCAGTAAGGACGCAAGCACCCATCAAAAACTGTGCAATCGCAATAAGAATCATGAAGAAAATGGCCATCTTTTTACCTTGCCCAGGTACCGTCTCAAAAGCGTCGTAGATTATCTGAGCCATGGGCTGGCCATACTTGGTGCTCAATACTCCGGAGATATCGTTGGATTGCAAAGAAAACATCGTCACCACCAATAGAATGAAGCCTAGAATATCACAAGCGCCAATGGCCCCGGTTATACCCATTGGAATTGTTTTGGACGCGTTGGTACATTCTTCAGACATGTGAACACATGAGTCAAACGCACCAATACTCCAGATCGCGGGTAACCATGCTTGTGAAACTTGGACCCATCCAACTGGAAACCCAGTAAGTGTTTCGAAATTCCCAAATACCCAGGAAGCCGACCTTGGAGAACCTCTACAAGCGGCAATAGGCATGGCAATAACAAAGAGTACGAGCAAGGTCATATTCACGACAATAGACGTCGTTTGCAACCAAGCAACATGCTTGGAAGATGCACATGTGACTAGAATATGAGCCGCTACACAGGCGGCAAACACACCATAGGTTTTTGCGTCCGTGATTTCGAAGTCACCGTCTTTGGCAATTACCACAACTGAGAGAAGCTCTGTGGCAAACCCGTAATCGATCGCACAGAAACCACCCACCCAGGCCAACGAGTTCGAATTTCCTATGATGAAAGAAACAATTGTCTTCAATTTTGGCGGCGCATAAAAATTTGTCCAGTAGAATAATCCACCGCTGGTTGGCTGAAAAGAAGCGTTTTCGCTCATGGCGACGCCGATGGTCAAAATCAAAACCGACGCAATTAACCAGCCCCAAATAGCACCCGCAGGACCAGCTAGGAGTGCAATCCCTAAAGTAGAGGTAACCGAGGGAAGCAATCCCATAATAGAGAAGGCAACACCGAAGACTTGAATGGCGGAAAACTGTCTTTTTAATTCGGCCTTGTAACCAATTTGGGCCAAAAGATCGTTGTCGTCTGACGAGAAGATGGGGTCGATCTTTGGGGTCTGGACATTATGAAGATTGTTGAAATATTTTGGGTTGGAGGAGACAGCTTCGAGAGCTTGTAGGTTTGAGAGAACCGGCTCCATTATTAAATAAAGAAAGGGGCTTGGGTCGAAGAAAGGTGAATCAGTATCAACAAGATATGGCCAAGGTAAGCACAAACTGTATAGTCTCTAATGAAAAGTGGAATGATTGAAATTCATTCACCAACAAAAAAAGAAAGAAAGAAAGAAAGAAATAGTCAGGTTGTCCATATGTCAAATGAATGGATCTGCCAATGTAATATTACCTAATTGATTCAAGATCTCGATATTGTCTGTGCAAGACCTCGGAGAAAATTTATGCATGATGATGAAGCATCTCTATGCCGCGAAGCTATTGCTAAGCGATGATTTTTCACGAAAGCCACTTTCACTGTGAGCCAAGAGTCATCAATTTGAACCAAGCATCCATAGACAATTTCTCAATCTACAAACGAATTTTTACCGCTTAACCGCTGCAATAATATAAATCAACTTCTGTATCACAAAAACCCAAATAACACTGAACCGAAACGTCCTTATTCAATTGTATGACCCCTCCTGGCTTATACATTTCTCGGCGCATCGGATAAAACGCTTTTCGTGCTGCGGTTACTCCTGTTCATAAGACATAGATATGGATAAAGGTCTAAAGCTGCAACCCATAATACAGGGAAACAGCGTGACTTTGAATGAGAGCTTACTTACAACTGTTTCTCAATACAGGTGATATTTTGCTCAGGCGCAATTCTTCTTTTTCAAAACATCATTTTTGAAAATGGAGGTGCTTTATCACGAACTTAAAATTCGCCCCACTCACTAATATTGATATCACCTGATGAAGGTATCTTTGCGAACCAGTCCAGGGCGATAAGCTGTATATAGCAATTTGGATCAAAGACAGGCGGTGCGAAAGCGCTACGATATTCCTCTTAGGGACGAGACGCGATAAGCAGCATGTTTGCTTGGATCGACATTGTGTTGCATTCACTATTAATCGCTTAAAAGTGGCTTGATTCGATAATCCGGTAACTACGGCTATAACTTAGTATTATTAAGAGTCTAAGATAAGTGTGCGGATACTTGAAAGGCGTCAGCATTTACGAGATGCCGATTTTGCAGCCTATTTTTCGCCCATGTGAAGGAGTTCTCGAACGCCGTGGCGGGTTATATGCAGTCGCGATGAGCTTGATTGGGATTCAAAGGTAAACAGTGTAACTAAATTTACGATTTCAGGGGGTGAAGGTGAGCAGTTTCCATTTCAAGGATCCAGTCGATGAGTCTCTCTTCCAAGTGGTGGGATCTAGTTTAGGGATTTCTCACCGCACACAATGAATTGAGTAATCCATAGGCCATGAATTGGATGAGCTTACAAATGACACGCGCGAAAGAGGCCTCAATGGCAGCAAATCATTCGACTTGGAAGTAATCTATGTAATAACAAGCACCTTACTCGACAGTATGTTCAACCAGTCGCATATCGACCTTGATTGACTATTGCAATCACAAAGAACCGTAGCAAAGGTTTGTAAGTTTGTCATTTGTGACTCGAGAGGCCCATATACGTGGTAGATCTTCTTTTGCATTTTATACATGTAATTTGTTGGCTCAACGATCGCGGTCATTCAGGTTCCCAGAATGAAATTCATCCCTATACAGTTCATCGAAAAAGTTTCAAAACAGTGAAAAAGTGGCAAAACATGATCAACAGTTTGAGGCACCGCTCTTATCACTGGAAAAGTTTTGCGCTAATCCTTAATATCCTTCATTCTTTATATGAAAAGTGTTTTAGTGTGAACGCATTCACTGCAGACTAGAAATCACCGTACTAGAGATGAAAGTGTTGCTTAATAGAGGTTTGAAAAACTGTAGACAAAATCTTGATCCATATGAATGTTGATCCGATATCAATCGGTAGGAACATGCATACATTTCTCATGATTTTGGTTAGGAGTTCATATTATCAAACTCGATTCGCTTTTCGGCAAAGCTTTGCTTGAAAGTGCTTAAGAAAAGAGAAAGCTCTTGATTTTCGCCGGAAACTTGCTCGTGTTTCGAAAGGTGTGCCCTTGTCCAGATGTTGTCTGACCCTGGCCAGCAAGTACGATTTCTTACCTCGATCAAATAATAACGGAACTGGAATTGCTCGTCATGATAGAAATTCTAGAAACTCACACTAGAATAAACCCCCAAACATCCAATCACACTTGAATAAGGTCAAGCAAGATCCATTCTTTTCCCTGAATGGAACTAGGGGTTCCCTTAGGAAACGGGCTGCCGGCATACAGAATATTGCTCTCGCTAACCTTGATCAGCGAGCTACTAAAATAAAAACACACTCATTGACGGCGAACATATAAAAGAGAACACCATAATTCCTCCCTTCAAAATTTATTCTAATTTGCTCGTAGTTCGTAAACTGCCTTATCTACAGTATCTAGACACAAGCTGAATAAGCAAAAGAGTGCCAGAGGATCCCGACTACGTATATACGAGGATGGCTTTTTCCGCAGAGGCTCATCATGCGACTGACGTAATTGAGGGATGTGGACCGCACCGCGCAAGCAAGCAAGCAAACTTGAGAGAAGCATCCAAGCCCAGAAAAGCAGCACGGGTTTCCGAGATCTCGGTTCCAGAAAACGCAGCGATTCCTAGTCAAAAACAAATCGTGAGAAACTGATAAAATGAGAGCTGAGACTTTTTTTCGAACACTTCTTCGAAGAATAATTGATCTTTATGCAACTTTTACTTCTTGCTCCAATTCTCACGTGTTTGTATGTTTTGGCATTGCCTTATTCATGGTTGTGAAAGGGCGGTCGTCTGCATCCACGCGCACCGAGGGTTATTTACGGCATCTCTGGGTAATGTAGGATTGCCCGGGTAATTGTTTCCGGAACTCGCGTTGCAAAATCAAGTACTTTCACATTCTTCTTCTCTTCTTCATCTAACAATTCCCTTCTCTTTTTGTAAGAAAGAAAATGAGGCTTTCCTCTTTGTTTTGGGTGGCTTCTGCTCTAGCTGGATATGCGCCTTACCAAGTAGACTGTCCGCAAGGAAGTTTACTTCGTACAGCAAACAATCTCTCTACAGAGGAGTCTGACTGGGTCAAAGAAAGACATAAAGTCACAGACAAATATCTCGAGACATTTCTTAATGAGGCAAACTTGACCGATTTCGATGCAGCCACGTTTCTTGGTAACACCACCAACAATAGGTCCCTCACCATCGGCATTGCTTTTTCTGGAGGTGGGTATAGAGCAATGTTATGTGGGGCAGGACAATTGGCTGCGCTTGATAACAGAACTGATGGAGCACACCAAGACGGCTTGGGTGGATTGCTTCAGGCCCTGACATATTTGGTGGGTCTTTCGGGTGGAAATTGGCTTGTAGGTAGTGTGGTGACAAACAACTTCACCAGTATTCAAGATATCGTCAACAATAAGATCGATATCTGGGACTTGGAACGTTCGATCGTGAACTTGGGCGGATGGAACCCAATCAAAACTTACAATTACTATAAGGATCTCTGGGAGGATGTCAAGGCCAAGGAGGATGCCGGGTTTGAGCTCACCTTGACGGATACATGGGGCCGGGCATTATCGCACCAGTTTTTCCCCGAGCTGACATCGTATGGTGAGTCGATTCTGTGGTCGCTGATCCAGGATATCGAGCAATTTGCCAATCACGAAATGCCCTTCCCCATAGTTGTGGCTGATGGAAGAACCCCAGGAACCCTTTTGATCAGTGGTAACTCGACTGTCTTTGAGTTCAGCCCTTATGAGATGGGTTCATGGGATCCTTCATTGTATGCCTTCACGAAAACCAAATACTTGGGAACCAAAGTTAACGATGGCGAGACTAACGGTACTTGTATCGCTGGTTTTGACAATGCCGGATACGTGATGGGAACGTCGTCGACGTTGTTCAATCAGTTTGTATTACAGATTAACACCACATCTTTGTCTAGTACTATCAAAAGTTTCATCAGCAGCCTTTTGGAGGATGTGTCGCTGAAGGAAAACGACATTGCGGTGTACAAACCTAATCCCTTCCAGCACTACGAAGAGGCCGGGATCCAGAGCATCGTGCAAAACGACACATTGTACTTGGTCGACGGCGGAGAAGATTTGCAGAATATTCCAATTTACCCCTTGTTGCAGCATCCAAGAGGTGTGGACGTGGTGTTTGCATACGATAACTCCGCTGATACAGACCAGTCGTGGCCAAATGGAGGCTCGATGATTGCTTCGTATGAAAGACAATTCTTGGAGCAGGGTAACGGCACGATTTTCCCTCATGTTCCAAATAATTTCACGTTCAGAAACCTTAATTTGACATCGAAGCCGGCGTTTTTCGGATGCAGCGCCAAGAATCTCACCTCGTTGCTTCGCGAGGGCGTTGACGAAAGCGAAGTGTACAATTCGCCATTGATTGTTTACACGGCCAACAGACCGTTCTCCTATTATTCCAACACATCCACATTTAAGCTTTCTTACGATAATTCCGAAAAGCTCTCGATGATCCGGAACGGCTTCGAGGTGGCGTCGCGCCTCAACTCCACTTTGGACGACGAATGGAAGGCGTGTGTAGCCTGTGCCATCATCAGACGTGAGCAAGAGCGTCAAGGCGTGGAGCAGACAGAGCAGTGTAAGAAGTGTTTTGAGGAGTACTGCTGGGACGGCTCGATCGATGACTCGACCCCTGCTGTCAACTTTACCAGTGAGGGAACGACCAGCGGAGTTGCTAACACGGGCACAAAGTCCAGTGGCGCTTTCTCTATCATCAGATCATCTGGCCTCATCCAGGTGCTCGGCTACAGTGTTCTAGCAGTTATCGCATGCACGTTTTCCACTATCTAATTGGGTAATTCCCGGGTAAAAGTGTGAACGATCGATTTCAAGTCGCTATAAAAAAGCTCCTTTTAGTATGAAATGATTTAATCCTAACAAAATTCAGGGACTTCCTTCGTTGTAGGTTTGCACATACTGCATTTTATTGTTATGCTTACACATTCTTGCACACACCAGTGGAACACGCGCACCCCGCCTTTTACTTCTTTGCCGATACAAGGCCTGCACCAGAAGCAAAAAAGACCAATCTACACACCACTTCTGGGGTGATAAGCAATCATGGGTTGGAAGCAGGCAGCGTCTCACGCTTGACACAACTTGTTTCTTTCGCCTATCGATTCCTGGCCACAAAGTATATGTGTTGATTTCTCAGAACTAAAAATTATCTTACTGTAGAGCTTGTTGGCCAGACTCCTTGAGACTCAGGCAACCCGAAAATGGGTTACATTTCACAATTTTCATACAAGAAGCGCGAGTTCAGTGACCCTGTTGATCTAACGGGAGAAGATAGGGAAGCACTTTTTGATAGCGCGGACGTTTCGCCCCAGTACTTGAAGAAAGCGCTTCTTGCATCCAAGGCAATCGATAAAATTGGTTTCGGAAAGTACCAGCAAGGGTTGTTTGTTGTGGCTGGGTTTGGCTGGTTCGCCGACAATTCTTTTCCTGTGGCAACCTCGTATATTTTGCAAAGGTTGAATGAATTAGATAAGGTCCACCATCCACCCGGAAAGGCCCCCTATTTAACGCTTGCACAGAACTTAGGATTACTTGCAGGTGCCTTTGTCTGGTCACTTTCTGCTGACTTGATTGGACGCCGATGGGCGTTCAATTTAACTTTTATGTTCACGGCTATATTTTCAAGTGTTGCCGGTGCTTCGCCCAACTTTGCTGCTGCTGGCACATTCTGTGCCTTATGGAGCTTTGGCGTAGGTGGAAATCTTCCAGTAGACTCGGCAATATTCCTTGAGGCACTCCCAACCAATAAGAAATGGCTCTTAACTGTGATGTCCATCTGGTGGAGTTTGGGCCAGGTCGTCACTGCGCTCATATCTTGGGGCCTAATCTCCAACTATAGCTGCGATGCCTCAGGCCCATGTTATTCTGCCCAAAATAAAGGCTGGCGGTATTTTATGTTTACGCTCGGGGGCCTTTCTTTCCTTATGTTCATGGCAAGGTTCTTGTTTCCTGTCTTTGAAAGTCCAGCTTTCTACTTGGCCCGAGGCAACAATTCGGGCGCCATTGATACGCTTAACAAAATCGCCAAAGTAAACGGCCGCAGCAATCCATTACGTTTGGACGAACTCGAAGCGATCGACGCCTCAGAAAACGCATGTGGGGGCGAGTCTGAAATTCCAGATGAGAAAAGAGAAAGCACAGAAATCTTAGAAGTAGTGGCAGAAGTTGAAAGATCTCCTTGCGCTTGGTGGGGAGCGAAAGTAAGCCAAAACCAGCTTGTTCGCCAACGGTTGCAAAAATATGGTAAGTCGCATATCGCGCAATGCTTTTCTTCACCACGGTTAGCACTTTCGCTGGGACTCGTGATTCTTTCCTGGGGAATAATCGGGCTTGCATTTCCATTATACAATGCATTCTTGCCAACATACCTCGAGGCGAAAGTCACCTCTTCTAATGGCATCTACATCACCTATAGAAACGCGCTTATAGTGGCTGTTTTGGGTATACCGGGGGCATTGATTTCCGGACTCCTTGTGGAGCTAAGAATTGGACGCAAAGGCACGCTATTTGCTTCGTGCATTATGACCGGGGTCGTATTGTTTGGCTCAACCACCGCAAAATCTTCGAACTCGTATTTGGCCTGGACTTGTTTCTTCAGTTTCTTTTCCAACATCATGTATGGCGTACTTTATGCATACACACCAGAGGTCTTTCCAGCTAAAATCAGGGGCACCGCCGTGGGCCTTGCTTCGTCTTTCAACAGAGTATTTGGCGTTTTTGCCCCAATAATTGCAATGTACGCGGACTTATCCACATCAGCACCAATCTTTGTTTCCGGTGCGCTTTTTTTGCTTGCGGGAGGACTAGTACTTCTATACCCATATGAGCCGAGAAATCGAGCAAGCATTTAGTTTCCGGCAAATCGGTCATAGCAAGCAAATTATTCACCAAGGACTCGAGGCGTTATCCAGCATGTGCATCTTATACGACCTCTGGCCCTAGCTATAAGCCTGAAGGTCAATTCAGCCACGCGGGGCCGATTAGTATCGTCTCAAGCATCTGAGGTTTTACCCTCTGTACTTCTGACTTCTTGTTGCTTTACCATGAATCTCCGTTGGGCCATCAGTAACTTCTTGGGACGGTTTCTCTCTCAATTCTGAGCGGATGGCTAAGCAAGTATCAATTAAAATGCACGAGCGACCTATTGCATTATCAAGACAGGAGCTGGTACATTAAGCATTCCGCAGTAGCTCTTTTTTTAGCATAATTGAGCTTTACGTTCCATTAAATACTAAACATATATTTTAGTCTAGAACTACTTCAAACAATTCAATTCGACCAAAAAATGGTCACGGAGGTCAGGCAGTTGTGATAAAATGCAGAGAGCTCTCATCATGAAAGTAATTTTGCGAACCAGAGTAATCATTTAATTGTCGTCACGTGCCACGGCAAGGGAGCTACACAATAAGCCTCAATACCATCATTTTCAAGAGCCTGGAAAATTAGCTTTTGCGATATTAAATGTTCTTTCGAAGACTCCGAAAAGTTCTGAAAAGCTATTTAACCAAGAGGGTTGGTTCTTTGTATGTGATTACACTGGGAATTAATGCGCAATTCCATGGGGAGTAATTTCCTAAAACCGACGGGCCGTTATCTGATCGCGCAACTCTTTACCGCTAGAGGCAAAAATACCCAGTACCTCGTGGAGCAAGTTATAACAGAACAAATCTGGTGAGCTGCTATCATACTCAATTCCGCTTTCAACCACTTTTTCTCTAACTGGAGAATAATCATTGAAAGATTAATTCACTTATTCGAAATCTAAGGAGAATGTCTTTCACTACCAACGCAGAAATCGCTCACCAGGGTGGGAAGTTGTATAAGTTGTCCCATGACTCTACCTCCACCAACACCAAAATGGACGTCAACGTTTTTGTGCCTCCGTCTAATTCAGGAACAAAGATCCCCGTCTTGTTGTATCTTTCTGGATTGACGTGTACGCCTGCGAACGCCACGGAAAAGTCATTCTTGACTCTTTTTGCGTCCAAGTACGGGTTCGCTCTTGTATTTCCAGACACCTCTCCAAGAGGAGCCGGAATTGAAGGCGAAGATGACTCGTACGACTTTGGTACTGGCGCTGGTTTCTACCTAGATGCCACTCAGGAACCTTGGTCAAAGAACTATAACATGTACTCGTATATCCACAAGGAACTCTTGGACAAATTGGCGGGCCATTTCCTGCAATTAGACTTTGCCAAGATCTCGATCACTGGCCATTCGATGGGCGGTTACGGTGCGATTACTGGCTTTTTCAAGAACCCTGGAAAGTATACCAGTGTAAGTGCATTCGCCCCAATTTGCAACCCTCTGAACTGTGCATGGGGCGAGAAGAATTTCGGAGCTCATTTGGGCAGTGATAGAAACGACTGGGTGAAATATGACCCAGTGGATTTGATCAAACACTATACTCACGAAAACCAGCCAGACATCTTGATCCACCAGGGTGCAGCTGATGACTTTTATAGAAAGGATAAGTTCTTGCAGCCGGAGAACTTCGTCAAGGCAGCCGGTAGATCCAACTACAAGGGTAAAATTGACTTGAGAATTGTCGACGGCTACGACCACCTGTACTTCTTCATTAGCTCTTTCGCTGAGGAGCATGCTAAGCACCATGCCAAGGCTTTGGGCTTACTTGAATAACTATCCGTGGGGCACCTGAAGTCCAAAATATAACAGCTAATCAAGTCATGAAATGTCTGTAACTTCGGGTGAGTTGTTTATAGCAAGCAAGATTCACTGAACAATATGAAGCCCATGATATTGTTAGCAGGCGGGGGCCACAACTGAAAAATCGGTCAGCTTGAATACACTATTTAGACCTTCGTTATAAACTCTTTATATATTTATGAGAAGACCGTGTTTGTAACATTCGATCGTGTATTATGGTAACCGCCTTGAGAGTGATGGGTCAAGCCTAATTGATCAGATGACCTTCCACTGGTAATTGGCTTCGATAACAAACGATTTCAAAAGATTCATAGTAATATTAAGTATGTCCTTTATGCAATGCGAATTATTTATACATTTTGTCCAGGAATTCCGAGTATTTTGCTTCCCAAGATGCACACCACTTGATCTTTCCTTCGCTCTTCTTATTTGTGTCTCTTAAGATGAAGACGATCTTGAAGCATGCTTTATCGATTGCAACCGCGTGTTTTGCGACTTCCCGATCTAGCGTTTGATTTAGCATGAGTTCCACTATAAGCGTGTCAATCTCTCTCGCTATCACCGCCTCAGTCCGGTAAATCTCATCAATACTTTGTCCTGACGTGAGGGTAGACAAAGATTTATTGATTGATAGAAATAGAAGCTTGATAAGCTTAAACTTCTGAAGCCACAGCTTACTATACAGTATCAATTCTTCACGATGCTTCGATTTCTGCAGCGAAACTTCCTCATCCTCATCATCAGATGCTAGCGGTTTACCATCATCTTCCACACTTTCATCTTCGTCGTCAGTGAAATCATCGTCAAGTCCGAAGGGATCATCTTCGTCCATTTGTTCAGGATTTTCAGCCCATTCGGCAAACTCATCTAGGCCATCCTCGATAAGTGACAAATGCAACTTTGTTTTGTTCTCCAAAACTTTCAACTTCCCGCCTTCGAGAAGTTTGGTGAATTCATCGCAGATGTTCCAGAGTTTACCCACTGAGACAAGTCTCTCATCCACCTCTGATTTCCTGTCAGGCCTGGACGCTGATTCTGATTTTGCGTCCTCGGATGATACCCCGTCATACAAAGATTTCAACTCCTCAGCGAATGATATTGCTGTTACCACGAGACTATGGGCTGCGGACTTGATCTCATCGTAGAAAAGCTGAGAAGTCTTTTCCAGCGAGACTTGAGCTAAAGCTGAGGTGAAAAGAATGAAAGACTTGGACAAATCTGACACTGTAGTGACAGGGGCCTCTCCCAGATCTTCTAGCTTGGAAGGCTCGAAGATAATTCCAACTTTGGTGGTATGTGCTCTTATAAGTTTGAGGATCTTCACTAGTTCTTGAACCGGATCTTCGACTGTAGTTGCGGGGACGTTTTTCTGCAATTCCATATCAGCGGCAGATAACTGCATTGCCCAAAAATGGAGCGCATCTTCAAACGCTTGTAATACATCCACAACTTTATCGCCCATGTGTTCTTATTCGTGTAAGGTTTAATATGCGCAGACCCTGTCTCACCGGTGGTTGATGTACGATGAGATATGTCGTGCGCGACCCAATCAATCACTGATAAAACTTATAAACTCTGATTTTGCAGCTGGAACAGACGGGATTATTTTTTGAAATGATGCTGTTTTCTCTATGAAGGACGAGAAGGGTCTTATTCATAATTTACATCTGTTCACCAATCGTCGTTATCGTCGTCGTCATCACTGTCTGCAACCTTACCCTTCCGCTTATTAAGTGCACTAGCTAGTGCGTCAGCCAATGTTTCTGGCTGGCCAGAAGCACCACCAGCAGGTCCTCCGCTCGAAGGCACAGC
Organism: Metschnikowia gelsemii; assembly: GCA_030561745.1. Lineage (NCBI taxonomy): Eukaryota > Fungi > Ascomycota > Pichiomycetes > Serinales > Metschnikowiaceae > Metschnikowia > Metschnikowia gelsemii. The sequence continues at coordinate 73,080 of JAKTYA010000161.1, forward strand.
CACAGGTTCACCACGCGCCTCCTTCAATAAGACGCTAGGCTTTTCTAATTGGGACTTGTCGGTCTTCTTGAGCGCGCCGATCCCCGAACCTCTGATCGATGCCAATAAGGCGTCTCTTGAAGAGTCAATTACCGGTAATGGAGCCGCTGGGACTGCAGAGTCCGAGCCTGATCCCAACGCAGGGGGTGGCGGTGGAGGTGGTGGTGGCACTCCGGCAACAGCAGGCGGCAAAGGTGGTGGAGCAGGGGCACTAGAAGACTGCTGTTGCGGGGCTGGAACAGGAGGAAGCGGAGGCGGAGGAGGCGGGCCCGTCATCAGACTTGTGGCCTCTTGAGCCGGGGCCGAGAAAGCTGGAAGGGAAGGGGTCGGAGGAGGAGGTAGCGCAGCCAGTCCTGGCGCCTCATCTATGTTGTAGTTCCTTTGCGGGGGTGGTGGCGGCTGGAACTGAGTCTGCGTCTGATTTTGATGCGGAGCTGGTGGAGTATGAGGGACTGTATTCCGTGGAGGTAAAGCCACTTGTGGCGCCGGAACAGGTCTTGATGCCCTTGATGGCGGGGGCGGAGGAGCGTTTCCCACAGCACGCGGAGGAGGAGGAGGCGGTGGTGGAGCGGACCCATTTGCATTGGCATTGACGTTTGCATGTGTATTTATAGTTGGCCCCGTATTTGTGTTTCTTGGCGGAGGCGCAGGCACGGCTCGGGCCGCTCGAGGCGGCGGCGGTGGTCCTGGTCTTTGGGGTCCTGTTCTCAGCTGAGACAACGGCGGCGCAGACATGGCGGCCTGAGGCTGAGCTGTCTGGCTGTGTGGCGTAGGAGGTAATGCGGAATGAGATACCTGTGGAATAGGTGCGTTCACCGGCGGCAATCTGAAGCGGGGCTTACTTGGTTCCTCGGTGTGAATAGCAGGCTCCTCGGCCTCCGTATCGGATGCAGACGCCGACGCAGATACATACTCTGGTACGGGCGGATTGGGCTGTTCAGGAGTATACGAAGGCGGCGGGGTTGGAGACGCTGTATGTTGTGGAGGAGGTGGTGGGGGTGCCTTTTTAGTCTTTTTAGGGGGCACTACGGGTGCCGCAGATGTGCTTGAAGCGACAGACGCCCCCGTAGACAGATGCCGCGTGGGCGGTGCAGCGCCGGATCCAAAGCGACGCGGAATGGGTGGCTCTAAGCCAACGAGAGGACCGCCCTGTTGTGCAATATAGTCCTTGATGAACTGCCTGTTCTCAGCAATCATATCCTCGGAGATTCCTGCAGCGGCAAGCTCAGCATACAACAGACGCCATTCAGGAGGCGGCTGGTCATCGTAGTACAAGACTCCGCGAGCCCGCCGCGTACGTTGACCCGTGGTGACGTCGACGAATTCACCTCGAGCGCCCTTTTTGACTTCCTCGGGGCCCAAGCGGTCTTTCAATGCCACAGCGTTTTTATTGTTGGCAGTTTGTTTCGATGCATGTTTCTGCCTGGTGGTAACTCGCTTGAAGAAATGGGCGGCGTCGTGAGTATCCTCGAATAAGAGTCCTGCCAAGCAATCGTCCAACTCAAAAGTATGGAAGAAAGTGCGGTCCTGATGGTACTGAAAGTCCACGTATAACTCCTGGTCCCAAAGAACGCCCCGGGCGCCAGTAATATCCACTAGCTTTAAGAAAAACGTGTGCCCCACAAGATCGTCTACTAGGGCAACAGCACCCATAAGCCCAGTGAATGTCCATTGGGTGTGGTCCGGGTATGCCACATAAAGTTGTGCCACCGTGGCGTCAATGATTTTATTGGACGCCTTAGGAATTGCCCGCTTGACTTTCTCCTTATCTGGAGCGGTTAAAATTCCCATGTTTTTTATCACAAAGCTGTTTGTTTAAGGAGGCTGTTTTCTATACTTGGAATTAGAACTGGGCCGAGAATTAGGCTGCTTTCATAGTGCAATAATAAGCCTGCCGCGCACTGGATGGGGCCAGAAAGAGACTCCTACGCACTGTAATACACCCAATAAGTCAGTCTAAACATTGATTGCAAAATGGATTACTTTTGGTTGAAATGCCAAAAAATGCGTAATTACTGTTTTTTATCCTTGAAATGTGTATTTATTCGTAAGGTTGATGTGTGGAATTTTGCGAGCTAGCAAATATCAAGTCGCCACTAGCCATGCTTCCGCACATCTTGCTAACAAAAGAGAGTATACCGTGTATCTGAAGAACAGTTATTTCTAAGTGATTTTTTCTTCAGGAATAGCAGTCATGCTGGTTGGGACAGAAACAAAACGAAGAAAGCATCTTTGGAACTTTGCGCAAAAATAGCAACCTTTTACCCAGACTTGGCCCTAAACAGTTGGAAGGGCAATCTTATCTCAGGGAAAATACGTTTCCGAGTCGCCACACTGGCCTAACCTTTGGACTCGTTTAAGCCGGCATCTTAATACCGTATCTTGACTATTTGTAAGTTAATGTATCGATTTATGTCTCCAACTTATCACTCCATTTACATATTGGTAAATCACCGGCATTCCATTCTATGTACATGACTAATTATGCCTTCTCCAAAAATGGAGATTTGGGGAGCAGGATTTCTGGCCGGGGTTCTCTGGGCTTAACTGTAAACTTTCTCGAAGCAGCAAAATTCTTGGCCTGGTCGTATAACTTCGGCGACGGTTTATTCTGCAAATTTTCCATCGAGGTCTTGTCGGAAAACGTCTTTGTTTCTGGGTCATACGAGAAGAACTTCTGTTTACATTCTTCCACCGCAGATCTGAACTTAACTTTACCATCGTTTCTGCTTCTTGTCAACGCTTCCACATTCTGACTTGTGAGCCCGTCGAGGGGCATTTCTTGTAGTTCCAAACGAGCGACGATCTTCGCTGTGTACCAAAACTTGATCTCGAAATCAGAATCTACTAATTCTAATACAGACATGGGTGCTTTATCCGTGCCTAGACGGCTTTCCAACTTGATGATTCTCGTGAATCCACGCTCTCTATTGGTGAATCTTTTGCTCAAGTCATCAAGTATTTTAGATGCAAGTTCTTGCTTGTCTGGAGGCTGCAAGTATCCAAGCGCCTTGACGCTTTTAAGTCTGGCCTCAAGCGGCTGGTTCTTCTTTTCAAGCTCTTTGTTTTGGTGCATGGCCTTACTCAAGAAGGACTCGATCTCTGCCTGGGCTCGCTTGGCCTTGGTTCTTCCAGTGACAATATATTCATGGCGGATCAAATTCGCACATAAGTTTTTATTCATCAGCTTAACATGGCGAACCACATTCGCGTCAAATTTTTTCAATGCTGGCATTGTGGTTTGCTGGGACCTTTTCCTTGTAATTGTCTCACTTGTCAAATCTCATTATCAAAATTTCCTCAGAGCTAGTAGTGCGCTTACCAATAATGTAAAAGTGTGTATGAAGAAGTAAAACCCCCAGTTTCTGGCCTATAAATACTTTCTCTAGATGACTAAATCTTCAAAATATATTTCCCCCTGCATTGAAGCCGCTGAAGCCAATTCAGATTAGTTGGTTAATTTACTCTGACTAAGTAATGCAGTATTAATCTCCAGCAAATTCGACTTCGTGGCCAAGTTGGTTAAGGCGTGAGACTGTTAATCTCAAGATCGTGAGTTCGACCCTCACCGAGGTCGCTAATTTTTTGGTTTTTCTAGACTTTTGGCAATCTTTCAACATTCACCGCAAGTTTCTTTTGAAATTGTGTAGAAAAGAGACAGTTCTCTGTGTATTAGCTCTATATTAAACTAGTATTACGTGCGACTTGGAGGCAATCCGTGTGGAACATCTTTCGATCATTTGCGTAGCATCTATTCATCATTCTACATCGAACATATTGGGTAGATTAAACACAAACGTTTATTTCTTTGCGCTCTTCTTGATTCCGCCCCCGACCATAGGTCCACCTTTCTTTGCCTTGTCAGCCATTGCCTTCTTGGCAGCAGCGTCCGCCTTTTGTTTGGCCTTGAATGCCAAGTCCTCCTCATCGAATTCTTGAGTCTTCTTCTTTGCTGCCTTCAAAGGCTTGGCCTTTCCACCTTGACGTCCGGACATTTCAAGTGCTTGTAAAGGTTGGTTATGATGGATTCGATCGATAAAGTTTTTTCCTTCGAGCGTGATATCGGATGCGAGATGCAGGTCTTCGCGTAGACGTGTTTGGTGAGGCCTTGGGCAAAGTCACTGTTCGCTCCATTTTGCAATTAGTATTACACATGTTTTTTTCCAGTAACAGAAATGGTTTTCCTCTCTTCATTAAAACAGTACGGCACTTTTTCTGAGCTGTTGTATTTTTCAAACCTCTGTTAAAATGGAAGTATCTGGATGTTTTCGTTGGGGTTTATAAGGCCTATACTCCCCAAAGTTTTGCGTCCACCCTCTCAGCTTTTGCAATTTTTTTTGGAATCAGTTTTAAGAAAGATAAAACACTTTTCATGGAATTTTACGGTCAAGAAGATAAATAAATAGCATCTACGTCCAAGACCGACTTTGTTTGACTCAAATCAAAACTGAGATTATTCTGGTTACAGCATGTGAGGAGAAGACAGAGCTTATTAACGGATAGTCATATAGAGCCCATACCCGTCAAAAGCTTGTTCCAAAGAATCAAAGCATTTGATTATTTATGTGTATTAATAACCTAGACTAAAAATACATGCCTCTGAAAACTTATTCAGACGACAGACTTTCAGTACCTTAAGGATAGTCTTCTAAATTAATGCGAGGCCCTTCACTCCTTATCTGCGAGAGACCATCTCACTTGAGCTGACACTTCAAGGATCACTGCGTCGCGTCTATAATTGCACTAACCACTCTTTAGGCCTACCATTTATCATCACCAAATTATTGAAAAAAACACAAATGTGGTTCTCAAAGTCACATTTCCAGCCAAAGGGCAAATCGGCTTTGATAGTCGGTGCATCTCAGGGTGTCGGTGCCGACATTGCCTTGAGATTATACGAGAGGGGCTGCTCGGTGGTGTTAGTTGCCCGCACAGAGACTAAACTCCAGAAACAGGTGGCACGAATTCTTGAGAAATTACCCGAGAAGAAAGGAAAAGATAAGGATTCCGAGGACAAGCCAGCTAGTGCAACGTACTATACATGTGATGTGGCAGACTATGCGGCATGTGAGCAAATGTGGCACAATCTATTGACAGAGAAAAGCATCGATCCCGATTATATTTTCTGCTGTGCTGGGCTGTCAATCCCAAAGCTTTTTGGTGACTTGTCAGGTGCTGAATTGGCCGCAGGCATGACAACTAATTATTTGACGGCGGTTAACACGGTTCATGCTGGACACAAAGCCGTCATGAAACAGAACTCAGGGACTTCACCTACGGAGTTTAAGCCAAGACATGTGGTGTTGTTTTCATCAACGGTGGCTTCATTCCCGTTTATTGGCTACGGCCAGTATGCGCCTTGCAAAGCAGCCCTTCTGTCGCTTTCGATAGTCTTGCGGCAAGAGTTAGTATCATATAATTACCGTGTATCATGCGTGTATCCCGGCAATTTTGAGAGCGAAGGTTATATCGAGGAGCAAAAGACGAAGCCCGAAATTACTCAGAAAATCGAGGGCGCAAGTGCTGCGATTCCTTCGTTGGAGTGCTGTGATATCGTCTTGGATAAGCTCGCCAAAGGATACGATTCGATATATACGGATTTCATTGGGTGGGTACTTGCATCGTCCGTTCTTGGCGTGAACCCTCGTTATTGGGGACTCTTTCAGGTGCTTGTGTCGTTTATTTTCCTGATCGTTGCGCCCATTGCCAATTATTTCATTTATCTGGATATCAAGGCGTCATTCAAATCTACCAAGAAATCAATTTCTGATGGAAGCATACAATCGGAGAGCGCTTCGGAGGATTCAGATGATCTGAAATGATTGATATGAGCAAGTCGAGTTTATTGTATGTACGAAAAATTGGGTTTAAATACGTAATGGCTACTTTATTATTCGAATCAGCTTGTTACACTAGCAACCGTCGCAAAAGACGATACTGGTGTGACTCTATTCACGAGCCAGGTTTTGTTTTGCAAGAGGTCTTATTATCGATAATTACACTCTGTTAATAAAGTAGAGAAGAAAGCAAGGCTCTAGTTCAGGGTCGTTCCACTGACCACTGGTCTGCGACCAATTGCAGGGCCTACGGTGCTAAAGTTACCAGAATCGTCTCTTAATTATACCCAATACATACACATCATTTCTCTGTTGATCCTTGAAGCACCTTCTCCGCGACCTTCCCGAGTCTACGGTCGGCCTCGAGGCCTAGCTTGTGCCAGTTGATGGAGTACACATTGTTGATCATTTTGATGAGTTCCTCGTTCCAAATATCCTTACATGTTTCCCAAATGGACGGCCGGTGTGTCAGGAACACTCTCTTGTTTATAGGTACTAAATTTTCTTGGTAATATTTGTCTGAAAGGATTCTGTTGTTGATGAGATCGTCGCAGTGACGAATTTGAGCAGAGTTTATGGTCTCGTACCGCTTGATTGCCGCACTCGTTGAAATAGTGATGAAGCCGGTCAATACAACCCCGCCGAGAAAACCATTGATTCTATTTCCCATTTTGTGTGCTTGGTTTCTGGGTTAAGTTAATGGATTTTTGAGAAATGGAGTCCAAAGATCGATCAATTCTGTAGAACGGAAGAAACGCACTGCGATTGGTGTGCACACCACGGCTGCCAGTTACGATCTTGAGGGGAGAAAGTAGGTAAATTCATGATCGAAAAAAGATGGAGATCTGATCCCCAGAACAATATTTTCCTAATGATATGTCTGGATGTTCTTAAAATCTTGAGCTCTGTCTCTTCAATGATCTCTCACTCACTAAAATTGTGATCCCGATTGTTATTAACAGCACATAATCAGCTTATGATCACTAATAACTGCAGTGTCTGTCCTTGAGCGATGGCAACACTTGTGATCAACAGGAAATGAATTTACATAAGCAAGAGTATCTTTATAAAAACGAAAACTCAAAGAAGATAGAGGAAACGTGGTTTTGGATCATTCGTACACTAGTTTCAAAGTAACAAAACCAAGTCACATGAGTTCTCCTTCTAGAAAACACTGTCATTTCTAACTATATATTTACAAGATTAGCATCCGCATTTAGGGCTCAAGCCCGCCTTTTTTGAGCAATTGCCGGATCTGACCGAATTCTCATTTGATGGCTTTACTAGAAGCATCATTTACTCCTTCAATCGCTCTTTCCTTTATTATCCATTCTTTCAATCACTGCTTCTCAGTAGCGTCAGCAGCTTCGATCTCAGCAGCTTTAGCAGCAGCCACAGTCTCTGCGTCATCTCTGAGGATTTGCAAAGCGTTTCTCAAGAATGGGAAAACCTCGATTTTATCAAGCTTGACGCTATTTCCAGAGGCTCTCAACTCCTTGACCTCCTCAATGGCCTCGCCTGCATCTCGTATCAAGAATGGCAACTCTTCCATGACTCCATTGAGGGGCAAATCGAGCGCGTCGGGATTGGTCTTCAAATACCGCTGAAGCTTCAAGTCAGAGACGTATGCGAGTCCCTCCACAAATTTAACGTTGATGTCATCCTCAAGATTTTGTTCGATGACAACTGGCTCTATACCAAATAACGCATATTGCAAACGGACAAGTTTATCATTAAATTCGCCAATTTGCGACTCGTCAGCAGACACGTATTTCTCTTTGAAGTTTTGTAGATACTCTTGTTGTTCTTCCCCAAGAAGCTGTGCTCTTTCATATGCAACCTGTCTCTCCAAAAGCGTCTGCTTGAGTCGTTTTTGAGTCAAAACCAACTTCTCATCAATATCATCAAAGCCATTGCCAACACTAATATTGAGCGATCTCCCTAATCTAGCCTCTCGGGCAAGAATATTACGTTCTTTAAGGGTCTTGTACCAGATCGTGTGTAAGTCTTCAAAAGACTTTTTGCGCAACTCGGCCATCGTCCACGCACGAGACTCTTGCGGGATCTCGTCGAGATTACGGTAAGCATTTCTCTGACCATCAACTTCTGGGAAGAATTGCCACAATGGGTGATCCGGAGACACGTCAAAGTTCTTATGCGTGGGTGCGATTGGTTCTCTCAACTTTATCTTGCGCACATCGGTGAATTTGAGCGGCTTTGTTCTCGCAAGTATTAAGCTGGTCTTCAGGAACGTCCTGCGAAACTCACGGGAGAACAAGGCCATTGTCAAGAGAGGCTTTGTATTTTTTGGTGGTTCCCGAGTCAGTTAGATCTATGCCTCCGAAATTTTTTCGGTGCCATGCTTTGTAGAGCGCAATCACGTGAGGCTTCATTCAACAAAAGACGGAGGTTTGCCTCTACCAAAACACAAATTAGAGGATGTTTTGCGCAATAAAATGCATAATACTAAAACCAAACATAATCAAAGATTTATAATCAGGTTATAGCTCTCGAAAAGCATGGCTCTTTGGTATATATGTACCCCGATTCTAGCCTATTATTGTGGACCTGCAGACAGTGTAAGCTGGCATGAGTTGATAACTCTCCGCCAACCTTCTACTCCAAGTCACCAGAAACACACTACATATGTCCACGATACAAACGACTGCGCAGCAGGAAGAGCCGCTCGATCTAATCCGCTTTCAACTAGATGAGGCAGTACTTGTAAAGTTGCGGGGTGCCCGTGAAATGAAGGGCAAATTGCAAGGATACGACTCCCACTGTAACTTAGTGTTGAGTGATGCTGAAGAGTATATATACGGCGAGAATGCCGAGGATGTCGTGGTCAAGAAATCCGAAATGGTGTTTGTGCGGGGTGACTCTGTCATTTTGATCAGTCCTGTCGAGTAAGATGTCGCTCGATGTGGTTTTTAATATCGCTCTGGAGGGGCCGTGCATGTATCATAAAAAGAATAAACTATCGTATCTAAATTCTGCGTTCTCGTTCCCCATGTATTTCACCCATCTATTTCCATGTCTTCTTGAAGCAATGATTGGATAGTCTCGAGCTTTTGAGCGTTGCTGATCCACCTCTCCTTTGCCTCTGTTCCGCGGGCTACCATGCCTTGAATCTCTCGAGTCAAGGTATTGATGGCATCCTCGTATTCACTGATCACACTTTGCGAACCTCCCAAATGAGGCGCCGACGACTTAGTCACATCGAAATGGTAGCTCGAGTCGCCTACTCGCAGATATGCCCGGCCACTCTGTAAAAGCTCGTCTAGGTACTTTGTGACATCGATTGAAGGGGCGCTATCTACTGCAGATCCAACACCCGTACCCGTCTCATTGCTGATCTCATCAACCGTTTTCAAATTCGCTAGTTTCGACTCCACATCCACAAACTGCTCCTTTAGTTCTTCCTTAGTAAACACCGTCGAGGCGAAGTCTAAAAGCAAGCTATTTTCATCCGGCTCACTATCCCTGCTTGTAAACACCTGAATGTCAGCCTTTGATCTGCTTCCGCGGTCGGGTATACCGCTGTCGAACTTCGTCGCCAACACCTTCATTTTTTCCACCACGGGCTTATGTTCTTTGAGGAGCTTTTCAATAGCCTCATCCTTGACCTTTTTCTTTTCTGTAAGTGCTTCAAAACGGTCATTAAGCTCGGTAGAAATACGGCTGCCTGCCAAATCGTCAAGTTTAAGATTGCTGATGATGTTGTCAATGTATGCCTTATAGATCACCGACATTTTGGCGGTCTCGAACTTCAACTTCTCGAGTTTTAAAGTTGTCTCTGCAGACTTGGAGCCCAGTTCTGATACTTCCCGTTTGACGAGCTGTGTGACTTCAAGAGCTTCCTGTCGAAGCCGGAGGTACTGCCTTGCAATGTTGTCATTTGTTTTCAAGTAACTCGCGATCGCGAGGTCAATGATTTCTTGTTGGCTCATAAATATTCTTGTTTACTTCCAAAAACAAAGAGCCATAGTTTATACTTCAGATTTAATCTTTCAGTTATCACTTGGACCCACTTTCTTGAAGTGAATGTCTCTTTCATCACCAAATCACACCTTATTTGGGTCCGCGTTCGCACCAGTGCATCCCAGGAATCAGTATTGAGCAGTTCATCGTTTGGCACCAATGGCCCAGCCCAATCCCGAAACAAAAAGATTGGAGATTTTCTCACTGGCCTGTTTTTTCGAATGTGAAGCCTCGTTCAAAAGACCAGTGAGATTCTCTTGTATTTGTTTTTGTGTAGACTGGAACGCGTCTTGGACGTCCTCGCTACGATGAAGATCAGCCTCCTCATGCCATTTGGAAATCTCCTGGTTGATATGTCTGAACTGCCCAACAAGAAGACGAGAATTGTCAGGCTTGAAAGCATTTGGTTTCGTATACTTGATTGCCAAAGCGAGAATTTCTCTTTGCTTCAATAATACTCCGATCTTTTGCTCCTGCACCTTGGCGTCGTAATCACCGAACCAGTCCAGCAGAATGTACTTCCCCACCTGGTAGAACATAAGCCAGATGTCATTGAAGTTCTCTGTATTATGCGTGTCAACATAGTACGTGATCAATGATTTCGTTTGCTTGTATGCAAATTCGAAATTGCCGTCGATCAACGCAGACTCTACACATGCAGACTGAATTCGAGGGAAACTCACCACACTCAAGTCTAAATTAGCATAGATGGCCAAATCGTTCACAATTTTGTGAAGGCGTTCATGCGCAAGATATGATTTTGGGTTTTGCTCCAAGATCAGGGATACGATGGCAAATTGCGGGTACTTTTCTTCGGTGCCTGCCGAGTTGACTTTCTCCAAAATCTGCTTCGGCGTCACGGGCTGGTTTCTGACAAGGACCAACTTGAAATTTTTTAGGCTGTGGATCGCTTTCAACAAATGCTTGATTCTGACAATCGATGCCCGATTAGCCTCTGATACCCCGTCGGTCTTTGCAACTGCACCGAGGATATCTAGACATTTTGTAGCGGTCTTCAACTTGCCTATTCTATCGTCTAAGTTGGAAGCACTCTCAAATAGCTCCCAAAACTTGCGGCTCACCATTTGAAAAGCCACTTCTGTAGGAATCTTCCGTTCATAGGGAAGACCGTTGATATACTCTACTCCCTGGTCGAAGTTTTTGCGCTGAAGCAAATTCTCAAAAACAAGCTGGTCAACTTCTTTCACGGTTTCCAAATTCTGCGATAGAAACGACTCTGAAAAAATGGCCAAGGAGTCCATGATCTCGTCGTAGTTCTGCGGAGTCGCTTGGGCAAAGATTTGCATGACCTCTTTGTGGAACCACTGCGGACTGGAACTCGCTTGTGATTTCAAGAGGAAAAATTTCTTCACGGTTAGCTCATTTAGTCCGTGTAACGAGCAGCATGTAGAAAATATCTGCAGTGTATAGCTAACGCATTCCTCAATGGAGCTTTCTGTGATTAATTGTACTGACTTTGGTGGTTCAACTGCAAACGCAGCCAACGAGCTGTAATCTGGAAATTCAAGTGGCTGTGAACCGATCAGTATATTCGTGTCCTTTTTACCAAGCATTTCAGTAAGGTAAGAAAGGGTATCTTTGACTTGATTTTGAATCTTCGATTGAGAAAAAGGTGTCATTTTCTCACTCTTGTAAAGTCCAAAGTAAAAACACGCAAAAATATAGTGGCGTATGAGTCCTGTAAAACTTTCAGGGCTAAATTTCTCCCCATCATGATTATGAAAGCTCGAGACAGTTCGAAGAAGCACGTCCCAGAATTCGAATTCAGCAAGGTTATTGCAGGTGCAATGATTCTCAAACATCCATATGGAGACAGGACTCAAATCTTGCGAGTGGTATGCGGCTAAGGGAAGGAGTACGTTCGAAAAGTATGCGCGAGGCAGTAATTTCGATACCAACGATTGCTCACGAGATTTAAGAGGGGCCACGAGAAGTTGGAATTGGCTAGCGTAATCTTTCAAAGATAAAAACTCTGCTTCTGGAACGGCGAGTTCGTTTGGAGATGCATAATTTCGATGGTAGTAGTCGTACGGAAGTATAATCCCGTGTAGCCACTCCTTGAAAGGACCGAAGTTTTGCATCTCCAGAAATGACACAGCAATGTCGGTGACATTGTCATAAAACGAACTCAACTGGAGGCATTTTGAGCGAGCAAAGGCAAAAATCAAATACGAAGCTGCATCATATTTTGTTTTATCACTGAATGTTTCGTCGACTTTGAATGAAAGTCTGTGAGCCTTGGTTGCCAACTCCACCAGCAAATCATGAGCTGTTTGTAGTATTGCGTCTTCTGGATCATCTAGAATTATATGGAGCTCATTAGCTAGCCACGAAGATATGTTTTCAAGATCTTCAATGAGATCGTTCTCGGAGGTCTCAGCACCTTGCTCGGCATGAACAATTGAGTTAGAAAGCGAGGCGATGTCAGTGGCTGGGACTGCAATTGGACTGGGATATAATAAAAGAAGCCTTAAAAGGTTTGCAGAAGTAATAAGCGAAAGTTTCAGGGAGTTTGAAACTGGAACCAACTGCAGAATCACCCGAGAAATGTGGCCTGGGTGGTTGACTATGGCACTGGACACCTGGACCAAGAGCTGGGCCTCGGCTAGCGAAAGCGCAGACACGGGGGACATATTCGGTTTCTGATGTTTATGTCTTCTTTTGGATGAGAAGTTTAGATGCGTGAATGTCAAAAACGACCCCGAGAATGAAGCGTGGGTATGTTAGTTCCTAATGGTAAATGTGCCAGGTTGCTGAATCCGTTTCAAGCGCGGAGCACGGTACGAGCTCAATGTGCCGCGACAGATTCAGAGTGGTACAGTATGAGAGTTCTCTCACTTAGACTTCCAAGCCTCAAGGTACTTTTGGGACTAAGCCAATTTCAAATTAGAGTTTGCCACCCTAAATGGAATATATGTATAATTATTTATATATATATATTTGTAAATGATGTGTGTGAGGATCTTGAATCTAAAAGCTCAAGGGTGGAGGTGTCTTCACTTTCACTTGTCATAGTCTGAAGTTTCCACGTGATCTCCTTCAAACTTTAGTGTATCAATTATAAAGAACAGAACCACGATGTGGATGAGTAAGGTCCATACTTTTTTAAAGAAGTCTGTGAAGAAACTTTTAAGCGTGTATCTAATTAGAAAAAGACGTCACCTATTGATATTCTGTTACTGATGATTCTTAGTCAAGAAACTAGCGACACTTGTGCTGTGCTGCTTCGTGAATAACCTGCGGAAAAGCTGAATATTCTGTAATAAGTCTAGATGTCGTATATAATTTACTTAAAGCGAAACTGATATTGGTTCTCAGCCTCTTATTATGGATAAAGTACTCTTCCCTTTATTTTTTTATATTTTTTTTTAAGTAAAAACTTGCTACCGAAGACATTTGGATCAGATATCAAATCTCCACTGAAAGTATGCTGAAGATAAATGATTAGTGCACTAATCTGCTTCTACAAAACTCCAATTCCATCCCGATAAAATAATAGTTTTCGAAATTCCTTGACGCTTGAACCTTTGCCAACTTTTCTATGAATGAACCTACCCTGAATTCTTTCCAGAAACTAAAAATCAAACCCCAGTAATGGTGACCTCGAAATCCCAATCTCTCTTCGCTTCACGCCAAGCTTGTCTCTACCAGTCGCGTCCCATTCATTGCGCGCACCGGTTGATCTCGCTCAGGCCTAATTATTTCAGATGAGATCCGGATATGAAACCGCACCCAGACATCGACTCTTTCTTATATTGGAGTTTGTACCAAAGGCACACCTACACTATTCCTAGAATTAAGGAGGAAGAGAAAGATTTGCTCCGGCCCATGCTTTCCCGTACTGTTGCCGGCAGCGTCAGAGTAGCATCCAAGTCCCACCGAATCCCCCCTAATCTTGTTGCACACGTCCCTACCATGTTTCCTACTCAAAAACCCCCGACAAACCCAGCTTTGCTGCTCATGGAAACGTCGCCTGAAACTCTTAATCTCATACAGCTGCTTGATTTCTCGTCTTTCGGAGATTCAGATAAATCTGAGCACTCACAACAGTCGCACATGCCAATAATGCCAGTGAAACAAGAATCGTCTCACATTGAAGTGACCAACGTGCACTCTGAGAGCGACGACCCGTTTGGCTCAGATGATCTAGATGAAATTCTTAAAGCATTTCCGTCCTCATACTCGCCCGCTAAGCTTTGCGTGAATAGTTCTCCGGTCCATCATTCGACGCAATTAATGAAACGCGAAAGCGAGGAGCTTGCCCAGAGTCAACCACAGACCACTTACCTGCCAGGGTTTCTGCAGGCTCGGAAATTGCAACAGGAAGCAAACGGAAACATAAAGATGGGAGGATATCCGCTTCGGGGATATATACAAAGAGATACAGCGACTCTGGCGTCCGCACCTGACGCCTCTGCAACCCCAAGGTTTAACACGAGCTCTTCCGAGACATACTTCTCACGCAAGTCTGGGAATGAACTTGACCCAGATGTGCTTCTGGCTAGACCTCCTATTTTGGATACCCACGCGGCCCAAATAGCCAGCCACGTTAGGGAAGAATCCCAGGCCCATGATTTCAGAAATGTCTCGGACACATCATTCAACAACACCAGATCATCTGTACGGTTTTCTTCACCCGACAAGTTTTCTTCTCCGATTGCAAAAAGGTGCCGGTTTAGTTCTCCTGAGCGAGTTCAGTCGTACGCGTCTCAGATGCAATACCGCCAATTCTCCACGACTCCTTCCCAAAATGCCGAATTCCGAGGCTTGAAGCCAGGAGAAAGAATCGTAAGTGCGGACCCAACCATCCAGCTTGCGACACAGCGTCCAAACCTTCGAATGCACGATAATAGCGACTTTTTTGCGGATGAACACGCGGCACGTGATCCCGGGAAAGTGGCTAAACCATTTTGTCTTTCACGGGAGCAGAGGTACGTTCTTGAGTTAGCTAAAGCTGGAAAATCGCTTTTCTTCACTGGGTCGGCCGGAACGGGAAAATCTATTCTCCTCAAGTCCATCATCAAGGAACTTAAGGCTACCAAGGGTCCTGGAACTGTTGCCGTCACTGCATCCACAGGGTTGGCAGCTTGTAATATCGGCGGAAGTACTTTACACAGTTTTGCCGGAATAGGGTTAGGCAAAGGTGATCTATCTAGCTTGGTCAAAACAGTGAACAGAAACCGTAAAGTTGTCAACCGCTGGAGAGAAACAGAAGTACTTATCATCGATGAAATCTCCATGATCGACGGAAAATTGTTCCAAATTCTAGACCAGCTCGCTCGCAAAATCCGCAGAAAGTTCAGTAGGCCTTTTGGCGGAATACAGGTTATTGTGTGTGGAGATTTTTATCAGCTACCTCCCGTGAACAAAGTCGAAATTCAAAGTGATGGGACGCACGTGGATACGAAGGCACTCTTTGCTTTTGAGTCGGAAGCCTGGGAATATACCTTGGACCATAGTATTGTGTTGAAAGAAGTTTTCCGGCAGAAAGGTGACCAAGAGTTCATTGATATGTTGAATGATATGAGACACGGAATTGTTTCCGCTCAGGCGGAGAATGAATTTCGCCGCCTCTCGAGGCCTCTTGTAAGTCCCGGTGGAATTGTTCCAACCGAGCTCTATGCTACTAGAAACGAGGTGGAAAAGGCGAATAACCTGAAGTTGGCGCTGATAAAAGGTAAAATAAAGAAGTATTATGCCAAAGATGGTGGATCTTTGCCCCCTGCTGTGCGAGCTAAGTGGCTCGCTAATTTCTTGGCCCCTCGCGAATTGACCTTGAAGGAAAATGCCCAGGTGATGTGTATCAAGAACGTCGACGATACATTGGTGAATGGGTCATTGGGTAAGATTATCAAGTTCGTGGACAGGAATACTTACATGTGCGAGAAAATCAACAGTGAGCGACCGGATTTGGATCTCTTTGAATTCACGGAAGAATTTAAGAAGACGCAAGAAGAACGCGGCCATAAGGTGGCTTCTGATAGTGTATTTAACTTTTTGGCTAAAAAACATCTAGGCGATGTTCCCCTGGCAGCAGAAGAAACCGCAGGGAAGGGTGCGAGAAAGAAGAAAGTCTTAAAAGAAGAAAAGGCCGGGGATGGTAAAGTCAAAAAGAGGAAGACAAACAAAACAGGAGAAAAGGCCGGCGAGGGCGAGAATACGGTTAAGAAGTTCGAAGGAAACCCCCTAGAGGAGTTAGCAAAGGAGGAGAAGGTGAAGGCGGAAATCACCACCGAGGACAAAGTCAAGCAGGAAGAAGTGAAACCCGAGCCAAATCCCAAATCTATGACATCTCCGCATAATCCTTCATTGAGATCTGTTGAAGAGCAAAACACTGCACGAAAATTAAACTTCATCAAAGAGTTGCAGGAAACATCAGAAAATGAGCAGTATCCCCTAGTTCGCTTCGTTTGTCCCGACGGTGTCACTACCAGAGATCATTTGATGGAGCCTGAGAGATGGGATATTACTGATGATAAAACAGAGGAAGTTCTAGTATCTCGTATTCAATTTCCTCTCATGCTTGCATGGGCTCTCTCGATTCACAAGTCACAAGGACAGACATTGGCGAAGGTCAAAGTCGACTTATCACGGATTTTCGAAACCGGGCAAGCCTACGTTGCACTATCCAGAGCCGTTTCTCGGAAGGGTCTTCAAGTCTTAAATTTCCAGGAGGAGCGAGTAAGAGTCCATCCGACCGTGGTAAGATTTTATGATTCCTTGATGTCTACAGAGGATCTCGCAAACGGAGAATATAGCAATACTGACGAGAAGAATTGAATTCGAGATAGAATTTAAGTATGTTCTATTTACTTGAATGCGTAATTTTTATGTAATGAAGGGGTCTTCTTTCTTAAAAAACCGACAGTAGGCAGCACACTCATGAAATATGCCATGATTTTTCTCAAATGGAATTTCTTCTGTAGGCCGGACGCCCATCAATTAGTTCTTGGGAATTCTTTTTGCTCATTCCTGCAATTGACGGGAATTTACCTTCCGCTTTCCATTTCGTCAATGTCTCATCGGCATAAGCTAATCCAACATTGTATATCTCATCGAACTTTAAAAAGTCAAGCGTCGCATAGTCATCAATTGGAGGACGAAGGTAAATTACACCTGGTGTTTTTTTCGCAAGCTCTAGCGCATAGACACTTGCTACATATGCCAATCTTAACTGAATATCCATCATGTTTGGCACGTTTGGATGCTTCGAGAAAGGATTAATTCGATTGAAGAGAACCCAGAATCCAGACAAAGTGTCTCCATAGTTCATGGGCGTCCTATCGTCCACTGAACCAACATCAACAGCTATGATGTACTTGGCTCCACGATTCTTCATTTCCAGAACTGGGAGGTTGTCGAGATATCCACCATCTAATAACATAGATCCATTATAAGCAATCGGTGGAAGGAGACCAGCCAATGACATCGATGCTCTGATGAATCTCCACGCATACCCTCTCTCATGAACTTCCATTTTCGACATCGTGATATTAGTGGAGTTGCAAAAGTATTTGATCCAAAAGTCTTCGATTTCATGGTAGCCGAAAACTTTTGAGATTCCCCTGTTAAACTCGTATCCTGTAATGTACGAAGTGACAGGGTATGTGAGATCAAATATGTTTCTCCATATGGAGCCGACTCGACTAGAGAACTTTTTTGACATACCATAAATGGAGACGATGTTGTTTTCTTTGGCGTAGAGGCCACCGACAAAGGATCCGATAGATGTGCCTCCGATTATGTCAACGGGTATTCCATGTTTTTCGAGAGCAGTGACTACGCCCACATGTGAAATACCGCGCGAGCCTCCTCCCCCAAGTACCAAGCCAACAGCCTCATTGGATAGAATTCTAGCCAAACGCATGAAGTCATTTTTGTGGGCAGCAGGAACTTCATGATGTTTATTTACTCTGTCATTGAGCTTCATCCAGGAGACCAAAGCGCGAGATCTGACATTCTCAAGCGTGTGCTTGATATTTGGATTGGCCTTACTGCTAATTTTCATCGCTAACTCCAAAAGTAGATTGTTCTTCTTCTTCATCTTATTCACAACTGCGTCTCGAGAAATAGCCATCTCCACATGGTGATGGTCCTGGACCCACATGCGATTTTTTAACCATATACTCGTTGATCCAGGAATGACGGACTTATCGGAATGAATAAGACACAAGTCAGTTTTAGCGGTGGTTTTTAGCTTCAACAATAATCTCTCGTAGTCACCCACGTTTGTGGCACACTCATCATCTTCAGCATCTGCCAAAAGCAAGATACAATCGCCTTGAGATATACAGGTCGATGTCCAATTAGATTTCAAGGGCGTGTCACAAACATAGACAATAGTCTCATACTTTTCTTCGAGGTAGGCAAAATATCCTGAAAGTTTGAGATGGGCAAGTCTTTCGTCAAACGCATGCCTTCCTAAGTGAGTCAAGGTTGATGCCCGGTCAAGGGCAATGACATTTCTTCCAATGGAACGCAATGCCAGGGTTAAATTATCAGCAAATTCTCTGACAGGAAGGCCACTCACACAAGGAAGAATCGTTATAGTTTTGTATGCTTTATTTATCTCAGAAGCTCTGGAAAGATTGGATGTCGCAAGTGTGGCGAATGTTTCCCTGTTGTTGCTTTCTAGAACTCTATTAGCCACGATTCTAGAAACTTGCACCATGATCGCAGGATTCTCCGAAGAGAGCATCTCGAATAAAGTTCTTGGAATTCGGGCTGTTTCAGAGTCTCTCACTGCAATCAAAGAGTTTGTTCTTCGCGTGGCTGTCAAGACTTCAACCTCACCAATCGATTGACCGTGGCCATATTCACCAAGAACCTCATAATTATCCTCTTCGTCACCTATTAAAGGGGCATTAGACTCGTCAATGAGACTCTGGTTGTGAGGATGTATTTCAGATTCAACTTTCTTAGTGTTGTCCCTCACGACTCTGAACCTACCACTTAAAACAATGTGGAAACCATTTGCCAAGTCGCCCTGGGTAGCCAAAACGCCTCCAGCAGGAATGTGACACCATTCGAGAGCAAAATCGATGGTTTTAATCATGTTTGGCAACAAGCGCTTAAGCTTTGCTGCGACTGGAAGCTGCAAGTAGTAGTACTTATCCAAAAGCCTCAGAAAATCTTTTTTAGACAAATGAGCAACGACCACACCTTCTTCTCCTGCACTGGTGACAGAAACTAGAGACCTGAAACCCACGATCGTACTCAAATACCCAGCCAAGCCTCCGGGATTGACGCTGTAAAGCTTTTTGTTGACCGAGCTCGAGATTGAATCATTATCTTCGCCTTTATGACAAGTAGCAACTTCCAACCTACCATGAATGACGTAGAAGAGGCCAGTATCGAAAGAGTTTTGAGACACAACAGTTGTTCCTGGGGCGTAGTATTTAACCTCAATATTCTTACTGAATGCGTTTTTGACTGTATTAAAAGTAGAGTCAGATCCTCCCACTGAGCTACTTTTCCCGTGGAAATTCTTAGATCTCACGTCATCCGCAAGGGTTTTTTTCTTCTCGAATTTTTCGGGGTTTTGGCGAAATGTTGGATACAAATTTCCAGACAGAGGGGCCATAATAGGTGAGCCTGGAATCGGAATGGAGCCAGCTCTGGATCTTTCTGGAAATGAGTCGTAGAAGTATCTTTCGAAATTGACGGGGGTAGAATTCTCTTGCGTAAGGGACGAAAAACCTAGAACTGACGAACTAGCAGACGTTTGTCCGCTCGTAAGCCCATGGAGGCCTGCACCGAACTGATCCTCCTCGATTCCGAGTAACTTGAAAAGATTCTCCACGATGGCGGTTCTTAACGAGGATTCCTCTGTTTCCTCGCGCTCATCCGAGAAGAAACGGTCTCGAATTTCGGCTGAATAAGGAATTCCAGTAGTGAGTTTCGGTCCGTAGGATGCATTGAAAGACGTTTTATGCGACGTAAGCCTGGCCAATGGTACTCCAGATCCCAGATCCCTCTCTGCTTGACTGGAATCCGTTCGCGAGAAGTCCGGCCGACGAGAGAGAGGAACGGCCGAGAGTAAATCACCTGGATGCGATGATTTTGACCGAGAAGCAAGAATGACGTACCTCGATGAGTTTTCCCGCATTTGTTTTCTCGCCTTTTTCGTCGATTTGGGCATAACTTTCATCGACGATGAGAGTTCTTTATCCGGGACTGCGGATCGCTGAAGATGCAAGTTTTCTAAAACACCTTCCAAGAGATAGCTCGGGAGCTTACATTCATCGCTGACCCGGTTGAGGGAGATCTCGCTTTCCATGACCTCCTTGGTAAGCCCCAAGTAGTTGTGGACAGCGCTCAAAGTCACCTTATAGAGACGAGTGAGCACCATGGTGACGATGTGGGATGTAGCCTTGGGAAACTTACAGTACACACGCTGGAAGGCCAGGCACGGAATGATGGCGATTGTAGCCGAGGATTCGCGGCCATCATAGAGAGACTTGGGGCGAGCAATGATTGCAGGTAAGCGTTCAGGGTCCGGGTGGGTCGTGGGCGGCGAATCTCTTATATCAACGGGGCTTTCAGGAACAAGTAGGTCAGAGGGGCCCGCATTGAACGTGGGTGAACGTTCTCTATAAGCCAGCGAGCTGAAGTAACTATTTTTTTCACCGGCGTTGAATGGAAACCCGCTTGGAGATTCTGTGCCGACTGAGGAAAACTTCCGACTATAGTTACCGACGGCATCGGACTTAAAGAGATCCACAGTGCTCAAAAGCGACAGAAGAGGAGACCCGCTTTTCACCTCGTTAAGAAGATGGTACCGCTGGTTTGCCACCACCAAGATCTCGTCTTTATCATACTGCTCCTCGTGTCGATGCTCAAATTCGGTTGGCATATTCCCAGAAACATCGTCCATTTTAGTATATACTTGCACGGTGCCCTCAACCACGATGGAAAAGCCCACGGCTTCATCCAAACATAAGATCTCGTCGCCCACCAACTTCTGTGTGGTCATATTTTTCGTAAGCTCATGGAACACAGGCCGCTCCAAGTACCCAAATACCTTGATCGCGCTAAGAAACTCATCGAGGTAGTTTTTCAGACGGTCAGTGCCGCGTTTCTTCTTCAGACCAGTGACGTAGTCGATGCCCTTGGCATATTTTGTCACGGGGTTCTCCTGTTTCGGCGGCGTAGTGTCGGCAGAGTATTTCCGGAGATACCGCTGCCTCACCAAGTAATATGTCACTGAGACTGTGACAAACACAGATACGGCGATCAGCAGCAACAGGAGCGTGACCAGAAACTGCCGCTGGAACACTCCCATCATCTGCGAGGGCACCCTGAATAGCACGTATTGTCCCACCGACCACAATAGACGCAGAAAAATTATGAGGGCGGTGGTGAGCAACAGCATGGTGGTTGAGTGGTAGGTCCCTGAAGGGGAACAATTATCATAACCAGCACTTGACTCTGGGGTTTGTATTGAGCAACAATTAGGCAGGTTCAGCATATTTGAAAGAGACGAAGAAAAAAAAGAAGAAAAAAAAAGTTGAAAAGAATCAACCAATCCTGCAAATGGTTGGCTCAAACACAATTGCCTGAGAAAGACTTTGCTGTTGGGCGCTGAGGTTTTTCAAGAGACAGGGTCTGAGGCTCTCATGAGAGACCCCAATGTGAGACATTCTACATATGCATGGGAACAATGCGCGCTAGGTACACGTGACGCCGATGTGTTCCCCGGATTTTGAGATCCCGATTCCTTGTTTCACGATCTGTGTTAGGGATCCTGATCTGAAACGAGCTTTATGGTTTTACAAGAGAAGATACAGATGGCATGAATCATGAAAAAGAGATCAAAGCTTTGAGGCACTTTGGCCCTGGGTGAACGTCATGAAGAACCGGAATGTGTAAGCCGATATCTCCGTGTAGTGCATGCACTTGACGGACCTACTCCAGGATTTCTCCAGCGGGCCAACATCAATTGTTTTTCTAGTAGTATATTCATAATGGAACCTAAAAGTGTCAAACTGTCAAACTGTTTTACGCCAATGAAATCTCCCAATGTCGTTTTTCGCAGTTTCAGGGTCCTTCGGGGGTCACTACAAGCATCCGAACCTGCGTAAAACTCTTTCGATCCCGTCCATGCCTAGCTCTAGGTGAGACATCTCCGGCCCATAGCTGATACGCACAAAGTTATACCAGATGACATCTTCGAGACGGGACAAGTTCTGGGGGTTGATCAAGAAAAAGAACCCGGGCACCACAATGACCTTTTCATGAAGACACTCGTGGAAGAAACCAAGACAGTTGCTGAGTTTTCCAGGAAGATGCGAGAGGTTGAGCCAGAGATAGAACGTGGAGTTCGGAGTGTTTTTTTCAGTAAATTTGAACCCCATGGAGCTCAAACGGCCGATAATATAGTCACGCTTCATTTTAAAGTGCATTTGAAGCGCCTTCATTTCCTGGCGCACGCTCGCTGGCTTCAAAAAGTCGACGGCAGCATACTGAAAAGGTGCGTTGGAGCCTCCGTCTAGGAACGATCCAGCAGAGCTCAAAGCATTGATGTACTCCTCGGGACCTACGACCCAGCAGATTCTCCATCCCGGAAGACGGAACGCTTTGGTGAGCCCGTTCAATATGAGCACGGGGTCTTTGTTTACGTCTTTCACGTACAGAGCCGATGAGATCGAGTCACCATTGCACCCTTCGTCATAGTAGTAGTGCGAGTAGAATTCGTCCATGATCAAAAGACACTTCTTTCTGCACATCTCATGAAGGCGACCCAACTGGTCTCTTGTCATACACTTACCCGTTGGGTTTCTTGGATTCGATGTGAGAATCGCCGAAACTCCACGTTGCAACTCCAACGCAATCGTATTCAAGTGCACCTCGTAGTTGTCTGCTTCGTCTAGAGGCACAGGAATTGGTGAGAAGTTTTTGAATAACGAAAGCATTTCGGCATACGCGGTATAGTCAGGCAAGAAAAACGACAAGTAGCAGTCACTAATAATCGAGGCAATCCGGGTCAAGCCGGCTCTTCCACCAGGCACTATACAAACGTTTTTGTAAGAGTACTTGGAGGGCGAGTCCTGGCGGTAAGTCTCGTTATAATAGTTCGCAACGGCCTCGCGCAACTCCTTGATTCCCGCAGTCGGCGCGTATTCTTTGCTGACGTCAGTGATAGGGATTGAAGTGGGCCGCTTAAAAGAGCCAGGCACAGTATCACCATGCTCCGGCGCGCCCTGGCCCAAGTTCGCCCAATCCTTAGCGCCGTTTCCCAGAAACCCGTACTCGGCGGCTCTTTCCGTGACCCACAACACCCCTGTCGAGGACTGTTTAGTGTTCATGGCCGGCTTATGGATATCCTCGTTGAAGTCAGGCCGCGGCACCGGAATCGGCGAACCCTCTCTGCCATTTTCTGACCGCAGAAGTTTCGTGAGCAACCTATTGTGCTGGTCCTTCAGAATCCCACCAGCCAATGTGTTCAGCGCCTCCTGGTTAGCCCGTACTCTCTGCAGCGGGGAGTCGATCTGTTGCTGGCTGGACGAATTGTAAAGTTTTTCGAACAAGGATGAGGCACTACGGCGGAGAGGGTCGGGTAAAGTAGACTCCAATCTCTCGAACTCGGTCTGTGACTCGTTTTCTGACCCGTAAATCGACATTTTGTTTTGTGTTCTTGCTTTATTTTTTTGGTTCTCACTAGTTTTTCAGAGAGTTCGTTGAGCAATTGAGGTGCCTGTTTAACTTTTAGTGTAACCTGTTTTTTCTTTTGCTTGAGGATTGCTGGGTGCTCTCTCCTGCCGAAAGATTTTCGCCTGGAATGTGTCACAAGAAATCTGACGTCAGATAAATTAGACGAGTGAGACAGCGCGGGGAATACCCCTTTCGGAACTCGCGGCTAGAGCGAAGACCGGGCCGAGCTCAGGGCTCAAGATTTTTCGGGGGAGTGGAGGAAATGAAGGAAATACAAAATTTGATGGCTAAACGGATTTGAAAGATTTAATCAGGGGGCTTGTATCAGTTAATCTTGGGGATTTCAAGTGGGAGAATGTTTCTCATGGTAATAACAATGCAGTCTCGAAATAAAAGCTGTGGCTGATCCGTCCCCTCAATACATCGTGCAAAGGCTTGATTGACAGAGAGTCGCAAGCTCATGTGAGAGTAATATTAGGACATGGAAAGAGTACTTTGAAATTGTGAAGTTTCACTTATAATTTTTGGGTCTCTTATGAATCCTTATCCTGGTTCGAAGAGACTGGTTCCTTGACTTTCTTGCTTTCCATTGTCGCGCTTGGGGGCAGCACAACGAGTACACATGCATAAAGTGGCTGCGAAACAGACAAGTGGTTGCTTGAAATGTGAGGATGTATCTGAGACGTCAAGGGGAAATGATTTTAGTGATATAAGGGTCATCCTTTTTTTGTTGGAAGAATGCCGCGTGTTTATGAAATATAGAAGTCAAGGCCACTGCTATTTGGGCAAAATTGGAGGCATGGTTTTTGACGCGGCTTGAAAAGTCAGCCTATTAGGAACTTTAGACGTAAATAGTATCTAGCTAAACCCAACTGATTTTGAAATTGTGACTGACTATAATTACTGTGGATTACTTGCGAGGATCAAGGATCAAGAAGCCATAAAGAACTCGGAAACAAAAGTATGATGTTCTTGTGTTCTTGCAATTGGGTGCTAGTTACATGACTAATGTAAAAAAAGTGTCGGACACAACTTGATGAAAATCAACGGCAACACTTCGCAATGAATACGGTCAATGTGTATTTCAGATATTTTTTATTGAAGAACTCCTCTAAGATACGTCAATACCCAAGACAAATTCATGCCAGAAGGCCGACTTTATCTGCGCCCCTACACATTTAATTGTTGGGGAAAGTGGAAAATATGTAATTCATCTTGAAATTCGAGCACCATCTGAGGTTCTTTTCTATTTTTGACGAGCATCCTTTCAACCACCAAAAAACCAGGATCATGATTCCAAAGCCTTGTTGTCGAACCTTCTCGTCTCACATCTCAGATTGTACCAGTCTGATGCTAAACTTCAATTTGCGGGGGAGGGGGTCAGACGAGTTACACTAATGACGCACACATTCACACTCACACCCACACTCACACCCACAGTCACACACACAAGATATCAGGTCTCGAGGTAAACTGGATATCTCTGACTATTACGAATTTTCAAATGTTGAAGAAAATCATGCGCTAGCTGCTTACGCCTATAAAACAATAACACTAAAGAATGGGTGATCAGTATGGGAAGCTCTAATGTATCGGCCGTTAACTATACCAGCATAATGAAAAGGCCCTGTGAATAGCCCGGCAAACTGCTTTAACGTTTTATGCCTCATAACTTGCTCATTATTTAACCATTGTGTAGACCTTACCGTTTTCTTCTAAGTCAATTATTCTCGTTCTGTATTCGTGATTCTACCCAGTATACCGTACAAAGCACACACCACAGCCCGGACCGCAGCCAAGCAGCACTTTTAAGTTAGTATCACAAGAGAATCTTGTCTTGAGAAAGTTAACGAAAAGCATATATATAGTTACATATATCTCATCATTTTAAGCCATGAACTCTTGATATCTTTAGCAGTTCATCAATGACGACAAAAATGGCAATATGGGTACTTTTTGCAGCAATGATCTTTTTGCGCAGCTGCCTCGCACATAGACTGGATAATATCGATCTGATCAGGCTTCAGAACCAGGTGAGAGCGAAGCCCCTGAAATCCATAATCGACAGCCTTTTTGTCACTTTAACTCCAGCTGAAACCAATTTCGTCATGGAAAACTTGAACCATTTACGGGAATATGACGGCACACCGTGCGAAAAGTGCCACTATAAAATGAAGTACGCACGAAAGGTGTTGGAAATGTACCCTGAGAAAAAGCACTTGCTTTCGTTAATGCTCTATGAATATTGTCTTATTCAGAATAACGATAAAGACAACGCTTGTGAGTTTGTGGACTTTTTTGTCACCACAAACACCAATGGGTCTCTTTCTCGAGACGCTGCACTGGGCCCATTCGTCACGTATAACACAGCAACATCGGTGAACTTTTATGATAACGACTTTCTTCAGTTGTTAGCGTATATGAACATGTCTTCAGATCTCTCACTTGACTACTACTGTTATTTTAAAGGCCGTTACTGTCCGATTCCAGATACCCCCGACATATCGCTGATATACGACTTGGATGCATTGTGGCCAAAGAAGCAGAATAAATATGAGGAGGAGCCGAAGTACGCCAAATCAAGGAAGACCTTCAATGTTTTGCACTTATCGGATTTCCATAACCAGCTTCGGTACGAGCTCGGCGCCGAAGCAAACTGTTCTCTGGGGATGTGTTGTCGCCCGGAATCGTATAATTCGGCGTTGACAAACTCATCCTACAATTTCACCCAAGTATATGAAAGCGCAGGAGCTGGCAGCTCAATAGATCTTTCGTTTTATGAAAATTCCCACTATGCAAACAATAATACCTATGTTGAAGGTGAGTACTACGATTTCCCGAAAAGTCGAGGCTGGAATTGGGTGTGGACACCTGCCTCTACTTTCGGCAATTATGACTGTGATCCACCGGAAGTGATGCTTAATAATAGTTTACTAAATATCGGAAATGCATCTGTATCGAAAGAGTTCGAGTTTGCTCTCTTTACTGGAGATGTGGTGGACCACGATATGATTCATTGTGATGCCAGTACCACAAAATATGCTGAGATCCGATCTTACAAGATTATGAAACATTTTCTTCAGAAAATTTCAATTTATCCAACCCTTGGAAATCACGATACCTTTCCCTATGGCCAGTTGGCACCACACCATTTGAATAATGTGACATTTGATGAGTCTACGTATCATTGGAACGAAGAAGAAATGGCTGATCTTTGGGTGAGCAATGGCTGGTTAAATAAATCCCAGCAAAATAACATTACCCAACATTATGCGGGATTTTCTACAACGACCTCAAGAGGCCTTAAGGTGATTTCCCTAAACTCGAACTGTTACTATTACAAGAACTTATATGCGTATATTGATGTGGAAAATGAGCCTGATCTTTTTGGACAATGGCAATTTTTGATCGACGAGCTTAATGAAAGTGAGCTGCAAAACCAGCGTGTATGGATCTTGGCCCATGTACCTGGAGGTGATGTGGATACTTTACCGATTCAATCGAAAATATTTGCAAAGATTGTCGAGAGGTTTTCACCATACACAATAGCCAACATTTTCTATGGCCACACGCATAAAGACCAATTTCAAATTCTACATTCAGAAAAGCTGGAACCGATCAACATGGCATGGATATCACAGGCAATTACTCCTTTGGGCCCCGCGAACCCCTCGTGGAGATACTATGAGGTTGAAGATGAGTCGTTTAATATCATCAACGCATACAATTATTACTCGCCACTTAACGAGACGTGGGTAAATGGCCCACAGGAACCCAAATGGTACTTTGAGTATTCACCTAGAGAAGCATATGATGAAAAGGGTAAGTGGCCCAAAAATGCTCCGTTGAATGCTTCGTTTTGGGAAGACTTTGTGCTCAAGCGGCTAGCCGACAAGCTGGATGTGGAATTCCACCAGAAATACACGGGATTTCTCTACAGAGTGAACCCTTACGTACCTGACTGTAAAAATGGATCTTTTGTGACGAACAGCTGCTATGTGGACAATTACTGTTTCAGTCTGGCCTTTACTTCCGACGATTACTCTAAATGTGTGGGAAGTTTGTCTTGAGCTTACTGCAAATCATGGACCTTATATAGAAATCTTCTTTTGGAAAAAAAGAAAAAAAAGACCTTTCAAGTTGAGAATATTCTATAGCCAAATAGTAGTATCACTTCCCTCGTGTGAAATTCTTGGAAATTCAACTTGAAGTGCGAAACGACAATAATATGATTTAGTTTCTCTTCGCAGATAATGATGGAGCTCAATAGGAAGCTTCGAAGATAAGATTACTCGCTTCTATCAGTATGATTTTTTTAAATGAATAAAAGCGTCCTCTATAAAAATGCTACTAGCACATTATGTGAAAGTCCAAGTGGGCCGTTCTGAATCATTCCATGCTGCATGAATTTCTGAATTTTCAATGCCCGAATGTGCGAGGTTTCATGCAACGTCAGATCTCGAGACGTAATGTGCAGGTCGTTTACATCACCGTCTCTAAAGATGCAATTTTGATGATATGGTTGACTCCAGATGAGCCAGTATAATGAAAGCAGCACAACATTTTCCAACATATAAACCCACTGTAGCTCATGGGAATATCTTAACTCTATTTAGCTCATGAAAACGCTATAAGCAGCTCAATAGACATTGATCTGACAACCTACAAGGTGATATTTCTCCGTTGAAAATCACCAATGGCTCTTCGAACGGAATGTGGGGTTATTTAAAACATCTGATGACAAAATATACCCTTCCCGAAAATTTATCAAGTATGGCAAAACTTAAAGTTGAGTACCTGATGCAAGGAAATTTTGTGAATCCCTCGGTGTGACAGTGACTGGCGAATCTTCCAAACATTGACATCTAACAAGATTCTGAAGGACTCGCTTAAGCAGACGTCCACCAGTGCTCATTTCCACAATGAGCGTGCCAAAATTTAGGATCAGGCGACCACTCCGAGGCGAAACGCCGCGCACAGTAAAAAAAGTTGTGGCCCCGAATCGGAGTCCGGCACGGCAATTTCAAACTTGTCGCACTGGAGATCCAGTTGCAGAAGACTCGCGTCACCGGGCGGAGTCTTGGCGAATTTTTCTTCATCCTTTCTTTCGCCAATCCGAACCCTTTCGATCATCAGCCGGGTGTGTTAGTGTACAAATAAGCTAAATTCTAAGTAGAACTTATAAGAGATCCGAATCAAGTGAGTTTTGCCAGAACATACATTGGAAAGAGGAGAAGGGCTCTCCACACTCACCTTAGACCAGAACGGGCGGTGATCCGACTTCCCCCCATCTACACCGTCTTTCTCAGCGCAGGCTTCGTACGGCATTTTTCCGTTAATTCAGAGAAGATTTGAGTGAAAAATCACAAACAAGAAGAAAACCTGAAACTTAACAGCCACTCTTGTTGTTTTTCCTCTTCCATCGAGCCCCTACTCTTGATTCAACTGTTTTTTTACGCTAGCCGCTCTTCTTTTGTGCCTGCTTTTGGAACCCGTGCGTCGCTCCGCATCTCGCTCGCTTTGACCATCACTCGACCTGTACACATCGTCATTCATATAAGGAGCCCACGATGACCTCTTCCCCAGACTGCCACTCCTTGACAAAACTCCTGGCACCAACGGGCTCAGAGTCTCATCATAATTCCACATATTACACAGGCACGCAATCTCGTTCCATTCCTGCCGCGTCATCCTCAGCTTTCTCCAGCACCTCCTCGCTCGACTCATTTTCTGCGTACATGGGCCACACGGCGCTGAGGACCTCGACTTCTTCGGAAGCAACGCAACTCACCCCACAGTCGTCGGCACAGTCATCAAGTCGCAAGTCTAGGGCGTTCCCGTCGATTGTCACTGTGCTTGACTCCAAACTGCCGTCAAAATGGAATGTCTCAGACGAGCACGACCCCCACCAAATGTGCTTTTCACCCACTGATCGCGGACTCTTTTTGCTGCCAGTTCTTTCTAGGGAATCGGCAATCTCGGGAGTATCGAAAAACTCGGCTGCAGCCTCGTCTGTCACGGCAAATTTCACCTTGGTGGACCCGCTGGTCAACGTCACACGCACAGAATCGTTCTCCCCGCTTCTCCTGTTGCCAATCGAGATCTTGTATCAGATCATCGAAATAGTATACTACGATGATTCCACAAACTCTATCCTGGCGAACTTGGAACGGTTTCTGAAAACAATACCCGTGCTCCTGAAGCCTTTCAATCAACTTGCGATCCGTTTTCTCTATAAATATGCCATTTTCAATCGGCCGAACTCTTTCGAACGGTTTCTCCTGAACATCATCAACCAGCCAGACATCGGCCATTACGTGGAATTTATGGATTTCCAGACCTTCACCTCTATCGGCCTTGGGCGTACCGGCAGAATGAATCAGGAGATTCAGATGGTTACCTCTAGCACAATCCAGCTTGCGCTCAGCATGTGCCCAAACTTAATTGAGTTTCAGGCATCGGAAAACATCCAGGATGATATGGATGCAGCGGTGTTGCTGATGCTCTTCAATAAAATGCCCAAGATTCAGGCGCTTGATTTCTGCGGCGCGTCACTGAAATTGTTTGCACTGGCATTTGACGAGCTCACACTCGATGCTGCTAGCCCATGCGATAGCTCACAAGTGTCTGAGACACCATCCTCGTTAAATCATTTGTTTAAAGTATCTTTTCATGATTGTTCAAACCTCCCATTGCGTGTTTTTGAAAAATTACTTCCGCATTTTGAGCGCTTGCGGCGACTTGATTTGACCCACACATCTATCACATCAACCGTGCTCTTAGCGAACCTTCCTCATAGTTGCAGATTGACCCACTTGTCCTTGGCTCGGTGTCTGAAACTTACCACAAAAGATTTGATCCAGTTTCTCACCAAACACCCAGCGGTTACCAATGACTCCTTGCAGTGGCTCAATCTTCAAATCGACTCGAACGTCGTAAGCCCTTTGACGGACCAGTACCTTCTTTTTACCCTCAACAACCTCAAGGCTCCTGAATTGCGGTATCTTAACTTGGGCGGACTTCCTGTAAACAAGCAGGTATTACATGTTATTAAGAATAAGCTCCCTAATTTGGAGAGCTTGGCGATCTCCCACGCAAACGTGGAGTACGAGGACTTACTTAACTTTCTTGATGATAATCCTGCCATGAAGTTCCTTGACCTTACAAGCTGTAAAGGCTTAGACCGCCGTGCGTTGTTGTCGTTGCTCAAAAGGAGCTTTGAGTCTGGACTCGAGGCGATTGAATTCGACTACAAAACCCTTTACGACTTAACCGGTGGGCTGCATTTCATCGTGCAACCCTTGCAGACAGACTTTTCTGTCCAGAGCACGAACCACCTACCCCTGGTGTGGAAATTTTATGATAACGAAGGCAGAAGAGCATGGATATACAAAATCGGGGTCTCTGATCCTTCATATGATGCCTTGGTCTCTGGCAGGCCAGGGCTTAATGCCCAGTCGTCGAATGTGATCTACTATGACTTGGAAACCGGGGCGAAAATCGAGACAAAGACCACCAAGCCACGCTTTCTCATCTACGCGTCGCGAAAAATTAATTGCTCGATTGGGTATTACAATCTTAATAACACCAAGAAAAAGAAATATCTTTCCGGAGAGATTTCCGAACTGGTGTGGCCTGTTGAATTCAGTCAAAGAGGTATTTATAACTACTACTCGCTCAATATCAAGTGAGCGTGATCCGGATGGGCTTTTGGGTATACTATTATTTATTATCACATACTTACTTGGTCAAGTGTGAAGCATTCAAAATTTGGATGTGATTTTCATTTCCGCGCGCACTCTCGTACCCACTTTGACGTCTGAGAAGAGTTTCTTGAATTAGCGTAGGGCTTAGATTGATATGTGACAGAGATGAAGCAAGGATTGATAGACAGGAATTCATGCTTTGGAATGTGAGACGCTACATTCATGTTGGTTCACACAATGCCTCTATATGACAACCGCGAAATGTTGTGGGATCATCTTGCGATATTTGAGGCTAATCCTTTTATTTTCCAGGTTTGTCAAACATTTGAGCATTTCCATCAGTTCACCCATCAAAGCCAACTAAACTCATGTTCCGCACATCACCCGTTTCCAAACGAATCGACTAATCCCCAAGTAAAACTGTTTTTTTCGAACCGATCCGAGTCTGAAAGATCGACCCGCTTTTCCCCTATTGTGTCTGCAAATTCCTCGGTCATTGTCCCCATAGAATTCCCAGGTCCATCGATACATGCAAATTAGATCTGGGATCTGGACTCTGGACTCTGTGCGGCACATGTCCAGGAATGTGTGGGGTAAGAGCGCCCCACATATTCTTTGCGGATATTTCCTCGGACCTTCGCGGGTTTAAAGAGAGCTCGCGAAAATGGAAATTGATCTTCTAGTCAATATATATCAGAATATATTCAGTTTCTATGCTAATATATAAAGCGGCAAAACCTCACCAGCTCGGATCCACTAAAACGTTTGATATCCTCCACAAGTGCATTTACAATGGCCGAGGTTTCTGATATCCGAAACCCCATCGACCAGCAGAAGCTCGAGGCGTACTTGGCCTCCTTTGACCCTGGCTCAGCTACAGTGGGCATACGGATCCCCAAGTTTTCCTCGCCTTTTGACGTGAAGCAGTTCACATTCGGCCAGTCGAACCCGACATACTTGATCACCGACCGTATGGGCAATAAGTTTGTACTCCGGCGGAAACCGCTGGCGAACTCCAAGCTTGTCTTGAAATCAGCACATGCAATTGAACGGGAATTCTTTATGTTGAATGGGGTGGCCAAATGTAACGAGACTGTGGGTGCTGAAAAACGAGTTCCTGTGCCCGAGGTGTACTTACTTTGTGAGGATGAGTCGGTTCTCGGAATGGTGTTTTATATCATGGAGTATGTGAAGGGTAGGGCAATCAAGCAGCCGGAAATGCAAAGCGTTAATCCACTGCAACGCCCGCAATATTGGGAATCTATCATGAGAACAATATGCTCTATTCATTCTGTAGATTGCTCGAAGCTCATCACGTATCTTCCTGCTAGACACTTCCCCCAGTTCCAGCCCGAACTGCTCGTCAAATTGAATAAGAAAGGTGACACCTATTTCCAGCGACAGATAAGAACACTCAAGGCTGTAGAAAGCTCACAATCGAAAACTGTAGATGGTGTTCCAGACTTTCTGAGACTCACCGAATGGGTTCTCAAACACGCACCACAAGATCCTTCCGCTGTCACATTGATACACGGCGACTGCAAAATCGACAACTTTCTTTTCAGTGAAACTGGCCCGGAGGTCGTGGCCGTGCTCGATTGGGAGTTGTGTACTTTGGGCCACCCAATGTTCGACTTGGCCAACTTTCTTCAGCCGTACATTTTCCCCAAAAGCTTAAATCAGGCCATTCTTCCGGGTTCCACAATTGGCATCGAGGACTCGGCCGGCGTCGCCCATGTGCAGCACGTCTTGAACTTATACCAAAACATTCTCGGCCACGACTGGCGGCAAGGCGATCCCAGGAATAATCCTCGGGATCTATGGAAAATGGGGTGCGTGTTCGGCCTTCTAAGACTTTGTGTGATTTCCCAGGGTGTGGCAATGAGAGTGAAGAAAGGTACTGCAAGCTCTGCGTCTGCTACTACTATTGGTGAGCTATACAAGACTTTGAGCCCTCTTGCTCTTGGCTTTATCGAAGAAAACTCGAAGCTTTAGTTTTTGGCTGCCTTTGGATTTCGGGCAAATATGAAAAAGTTTATGCCGATTTCCTGAACGAGAAATAATGATGTTATTAGAGGCAATAAAGATACGCGAGGTCTTGCTCATACCGCAATTCTTTTCGTGTATTTTTGAAAGTCAGAATTACACACAATAGACCCAACTCGAAATCAGCCATGTCGGGCAAGTTTCGAGCTTTTCTGTTCTTGGAAAAGAGTTTCGTTTCAAACATTTGTACAGCATGAAGAAGATAAAAATGGATCGAGGTCGCGAGTAACATGAAACAATAGGTCTACCAAAAAGGAACGCGAGAACAATGGACTGAAACTCTTGGAATGCCTCAAAACAAGAGGCGCGAAACAGAAACAATAAAAACATTTCCCGATTCAGTCGGGCTTGTTTTTTGGATGTTCCGATAAGTGGTAAGGCCAGGTTTTGTTTATTGACGATTCATTAGTCAATCACTGCACAATGGCTATCTCAAAACTTGGATGTTATAAATACTGGCTTGTGCAACTTGTGACCTTCTAAAGGATTCCTCGTTAAGTTCCAGTCTTCCTAGTTTCTCATTGATGCGTGTATTATTTGCGTTCCTTGCCATTTTCTGCTCGGCTTTTATCGCCGCAACAGAACTTAGCTCTGATACCAGTCTTCAGAGACCAGCTCTTGCGTTAGAAGTACGTGTGGCCACACCAGCTCCAAGATTTGCAAGTAATAGTACTAGTGAATACCAATTTTTGAGCAACCGCATTCAAAGTTTAGAGCTTTCCATGAACGAGACTTTCGACGAGGTTTTTGCAAGGAACTATCTGGTGAAAGCAGTCAGTTTCAATGAGACTTTACGAACGGAGTTGGATAAGCGGTACTTCGAGATTTTTCTTCTGTTATCACTCTCAAAGCAGGAAGTAGAGGCTCTTTTGAATTGGTGTGATGGTCTTTCAAGCAAGTTGGCAGAGTATTGGAAGAAAATTGACCCAGAGCGGTTTTTACAACTGGAAGCACAAAACAACACCGACTTTTCCATGATCAAAAGGGATCTTGAACGAAGAAAGGACTTGGCGGTGGCCAAGATTTATGACGTGAACAGGTACCTCGGACTGACGGAGGAAGACGGAAAGAAAATGAATCGGCGAGTGCTTGAATACAACAGACTTTTGAGTGATGTGATGACAGGCACTTTGAAGATGCCCAGTACCGAGCTGCTGCCACGTTGAACAAGTTTTTGAAGGATGTGGCGCGGATTTTTCTCGATTATAATAATCTATTTCGGCTACCAGAGGGAGCCAGTTTGATTATCGAAGAGCAGTTTAACCGAAAGTTGAAAGAAGTAGCAGCTGTATTGAAAGAAACACTGCTCGAGGATTCAAGATCGCAACTACTTGCCGATACAACCGCAGACGCCAGAATTGTGTTTTCACTTTTACCCTTATTCAGAGATCCAATCGGCCAGGTTTCTGCTGAAATCGACCTGCTTATGGGAGATATACGGAAAGACCTTATCCGGCTCCAATTGTCCCGGGTAGAGCTTGAAACCTGTTTCATCAAACGCATGCGGACACGATTTGAAAAGGTCTGGTATTCCATCGATTGGGTGGTCCAGTATGTGAGCTTCGTCTATGTATCATCTGGTGGCAGAGCTCTTGCAGTCGGGGCACCTGATTTCCAGGTAGCGGGCTATCTTTTCCGGTTTGCTGATTGGGCAGATTCTGTATATGCTTGGAATATCGATTCCCTTGAAGCACGGCTTCTTCTCTTTTGGATTCGCTCTTTACATGGCGAACTCAAAGCCTCCGAGGTCTTCAGGAACGTGAGGCTTGCGAGTTTCGTAACGAATTCCGATTGATCGGAGTTAGGCTTCGTAGCTATGTCAGGTAGAACAAAGAATTACATTAAAGAATTTGAATAAATGGTTTTGATTGTTTTGTGCTTAGAAAGAAGCACGGCCGTAATTGTTTCAGTCAATGAACTCATTTATCTATTTTATAATGCAGAGTTTTGAAGTGGTGTTTTTCAATCTCAGTTCGTGCTCTATTTCATATTACCTCAGATGAATCTTGTCGTGGGTATGTCTAATGTTGGCGCCAATGATCCCCATATCCCCATATATTTTTGTAGCCATCACTAAAATGTTAAAAAATCAAGTCGACCAAGATATCTTTATAGATTTTTTTATGAAATTTGAAGGGGAGATAAAAATTTCTTGCCCTTCTCTTCCAAAATCTAATACTGGCTTCCAGAAGAAGGAGAAGTAAGGGCAGCATCTGGCTGCGAATATGCCCCGGCCACAAATAATACATTGAGATATGATGAGACATAAAACGCGTATCGACATGGAGATTTGTCGGGTTCAAAATACTATAATCATATTTAATCTCAGCAAATACCACTTTGCTGTATACTTTTTCTTGCCTTTCTCTGAACTTTTTAAGATATCAACCTATTCTTTCATTATTTGCAAACAAACATCAAATTAGAGAATGGACCGGGGTTGGAAAACAAGGTACCTCGGTCCCTTTGGTTGTACAGTTTGTACGACCTCCATGTCAGAAATTGATTCCCCGAGCGATAAAAATAGTGATTTACTGGGATTGATATTGATTGGGAACAGTATATAATAATTTGAGATGAGCTAATTGACTGGCCTAGAGAACCTATCTAGACCGAGCGGACGGGGGTTTATATATCTCACCGTCCGTAATACAAAGATAAGAGAAAGTCACCTTGAAACAGAGCATGAGATAAGAACTGGAAATGTACGGTAATGGAAACGCAACGCGAAGCCTTGGGAGCTAAAGGAAGGCTCACGCAGCCGTATTATACTTGTCTCTATGCTTTACATGACAGGATGCTACAAATTAAGTCTCACTCACTTCTCCAAAAGCAAAAAATCATATAATTATATGAATACAGCCGTAACCGAGCTCAATTTCTATCGGGTTATTTCTCGGCGGGAGAAGCCACATAGTCACTCGAAATATCTCAGCAAGATGTATTCTGCTTCGATATTTCCACTCTCGTTTCTCTCACAATTCGAGGCAGTGCTGTGAGTGTGCGGGGGATCTCTCAGAAGTTCAGCCCAAATGAGTTTGGCCTCACGCGCGTCGCGGCACTGAACGTCAGATCACCTTCCAAACGGATAAAAGAAGCTGGAAACTTCTGAACCAGGAGATTTTGATTCTTGGGGCAAAAGCTGGCGACCGTTATTTTTTCTCCTACTATTGCGACAAAAAGAAAAATATTGCTTTCAATTTTTGAGCGATGAATTTGAAGCTGCTCCAAGATCTTGGCTCGGAGCTTCCAGACGCGATTATAAGATGCCCTTTTGAAGGCTGCCATGCCCGAATCATACGGCTCAACTCGAAGCTTGCAGCCTCACAGATAGAACTATCAAATGCACCACAAATGACTGCTGACTCAGAGCTTTTTTTTGTCGTGGGCGATGTCTGGGATTTCGATAATATTGGAGTATCCAGACCGGCTCCCGAACTTGAGAAAAAGTCTGTAGACTCGCTAGCCAAGGTCGAGCGTTTGTTGATCTGTAGCGAATGTGATAAGGGTCCTCTTGGCTTCGCTGGCTTCGTATCTGAGGCTGAAACTGACGTGAAACAGCTCACTTACTACTTATCTTGTGAGTCAGTTAAATTCGAGGTTTTAGCATGAGCGCGTCTCTACTTCAAATATATGTGAAGAACAGCCTTCTATTTCGAGAAAATAATAATTCTATACATGCGATTGGTCGTTGTGCAAAATTGAAGCCATGCTGAAGCATTTCTTCGATAAATCCACTTTATGTACATAAACAGCAATATAATGGTTCCAAAGCCCTACCGAGCAATTTCATATTACTATTGATAGTTAACGGCTAGTGTTTTTTCTCGAAATCTCTACCTGAACTTTATTTATTTCATATTTTCTTTTTTATTTTCACTATGGTCGGTATATTAAACCAGCAACAATTTTTGATAGTTACGGCCACATCATGCAGGAAGCACTATTTCCCGTCCGATCAATGTTAGTTAAGCTGCATAGAGCAACACTGAGAAGTGTAGTGGGAGACCATATGCGAAATTGTTGTGCTGTAATTTTTGGGTTGATTTTCTTTTTGGGATGTCTTTTGAAAAGCATGAAAGTTGAGCGAAATGCAATCTTATGCAATACATTCTGAGAGCCTACATAGAATCAGTTCTAAGTTTCATAAAATTTTTCATAAGTGCAAGGAACATATTCTCTTGATCTAAAGTCTGGCAACGGGTTTCATATCCTTGCAAATCTCTTTGGCAATATATCTTGACAACGCCATTGTTGAAATCATCGGGTTTGCCCCCGATGCCGTAGGCATGACACTAGCATCAGCAACGTATACATTATCACACTCGTACAAGCGGCCACGCGTGTCACAGGCACCGTCGCTGGGCCCCTTTCCGCTCATCCGACAGGAGCTCATTTGGTGTGCTGAGCCGTAGCCTAAACCAAAAGGGGTCAACTCGAGACCCTCACAGTGTTTGCGGAATGCCTGGTAATCTGGATCTGTAATAGACCGCTTATCCTTTGGCTTGGCGCTCCGAAACCTTCCAGCACGGAAGAATGGGTGCACTATTTCAATGGCTCCCTCAATGTACACAACATCCATCGTGACCAAGATCGCCTTAGCCATGTTCTGTCTATCAAACTTATTGATAGCGTAGTCCACAACGAGCGCGTCCTTGTTTGGATCAGGCTTCACTGTGCCTGACAGTGTGTCGCGGGTCAAGATAATGTACGCCGAAGTCGACTGGTACTTCATCATGTCTTGCCTGATCTGGTCGGAGGAGTTCCAAGGAAAAAACGCAGCTTCAATATGAGGGGTGTGCAAGAGCGTCTCGATCTTGGCTCCGTATCCCTTGCCGTCAACATCCTCCACTTCCTGGCAAAGAGAAGTCATGATCGAGTGGTGGAATGGATCGGTTTTCTTGTCATCCCATACTGCCAAAACACTGGTGATGGGGTGAAGCTTAAGATTCTTTCCGATATGTTTATTTTTGAACCCGGATTTCTGAAGAAGCACGGGTGTATGCAACGAACCTCCGCTCAAAATGTACTTTTTGGGACCACGGATGGTGAAAATGAATCCGTTTTTCAAGTTCACACACTCGATTCCAACAGCAATATTGCGCTTGTTCCTCAAGATTCTTTGAACAACTACCTGGTCCATAAACTCGGTGCCATGATCAGCAGCGTCTCGAAGCCAGTTCGCTAACGAACCTTGCTTGACTCCCCACTTGCATCCAAGATGACAAAAGCCGCAAGAATGGTTCTCGTGAGCCCCGTTATTTTGTTCGATAGCTTTGGCCTTGTACCCTAATTTTTTGCACCCATCAAGAAGCACTTGGTTTGATTTCGAGTGATCTATGTGCTCTTTAGAGGCGCCCATTTGCTTGAACACATAGTCCAACGCAGCATCGTACTCTTCTGTCGCCACAAAGTCAAGGCCATGCTTCTCAAACCATTCGCTGCGTACTTTGAACGGAGTCTTCAAGCACGCAGACCAGTTCACAGTAGTTCCTCCACCAAACGTGGCACCAGCCAAAACAATCATCTGGGAGTTTTCTGTCGATACCAGGCCGCCTTGCTCATAAAGATGTTCGTACCCATCGCCATCGTCGAAAGTGATTTCCGATGGCTTATAGTATTTTCCTTTTTCGATCACAAGACACTTATACCCATCGTTGGCTAAAGTATGAGCTACGACTCCTGCGCCCGCGCCCGATCCAATAATAACTGCATCCACATCAGGCAAGTAGAGCTCGGTATGATTGCTCACAGGAGGCTGTTTCATTTTGTACTCGAAATCGTTTCTCTCGTATCCTTCATAAAGGCTTTCTCTCAATTCACGACGAGGATAATCCATGGCTTCATAGTGGAGATCGGGGGCATAGGCGGCGAACGACAGCATGGCAATTCTACTGAAAAGCATGAAAAGTCGATTTTTCGTCTCAATGGGCGAATCACGCCACGAAAGAAGCAACTGGCGTTTCTCTTCCTGGTCCATCTCCGTGATGAGTTTGGTAGTGTTGGTTAGCGTAGGAGATAAGATCCGCAGAGATAAGATCGTCATGGATATATAGAACATGCGCAAAGAATTGGTCGACTGGCCATTAAGTGTCTTACGCAAAAACGTACGGATCTCCGGGATCTGTGAAGGCCGGGTGACTGTCTTCACATATTGCTCGAGCTTATCTTCCGGAAAATTCTCGCTCACATATGGCCGGAGTGTAGACGCTGAAGTTTCGTGGATAAATCCATCAGCGATCGCGAGAAGGATGTCCAAATGAGCCTCCAGCACTTCGGACGGAAATATCTGCATGAGCGTCGAAGATTAGTTCCTAATATTTGTATAGGAGAACTCAATAGAAAAAAGAGAGGGTATGTTAGTGATGTTGGAAAAAAACATCATCTTCAGCAAATCAGACCGCAATATATACTCGACCCCACACTCTTAGACAGGCTTGTGAAAATAATTGGGTTGTGTGCAGGCATCTAGTAGGGCGGGACTATGCGAGAAGCGGAGTTCGGACGCGGGTGTGGACCACATGCCGTCCGTGCGTGTGGTATCATCTGCAGCAATAAGAACCAGTGTTGCGCGCTGGCGTAATTTTGCGTAAATCGTAATGAAAATTACGCGTTTACGCTAAGGATTTACGATTACGATTTACGATTACGACGACCCCCAAGTTCGTAAATCGTAATTTATCGTAATACGTTTTTTTTTACGTTTAGTTTTACGTTTTTTATACGTCTTTTTACGTTTTTTTACGTTTAGTTTTACGTTTAGTTTTACGTTTTTTCACGCTTCACATGGTGTTTTCAAGGGTCTTTCTTCAGTAAGGTACTCTTCAACCAGTGCCGCAAATCTTGTTCAGATATTGGATTGATGCCCTGAGCAGAAGCACCTGATGGCCGTGAATTTTATGGTACTCGAATGATCCTCGCTCGTTCATTGAAAAAAAAAAAAGAAAGAAGAACAACTCGCCTCATTCACGCCGACCTCAATTAGGATGACAGATATCTCTTCGGAAGAGTCCAGCTCACAGGCTGACTTTAAATCGATTGAATCAAAACAGCTGAGTTCGCCTGCTTTCAAATTAGGTCTATTCGAACGACAAGTTTTGGAGACTACACCTGACCAACGTAGGTTTGTCACGCTTACTTGTAAGGTTACTTCTTGCTCTCGAAGGTACACCCATAAATATCCGGGGAATACGACAACTTTAATCAAGCATTTTACATCTAAACATAGAAATGTGTTATACCTGATGGCTAGAGAGGCATTAAAGTCCGGAAAATCGAAGGAAGAAACAATTTTGGGTACCAAAATACTTGAAGACTTGGATTATTTACCCAAAGATATTGCTGGTTATTTTGAGATTGACGAAAGTAAGTCGAAAGGTAACTCAGCAAAGAAAAAAGCAAAACCTTCTTACGCCGATTGCAGTCCGAAGTTATTTAAGAAGCTTTTCACGCAATTCATCGTCGGGCTCAATATACCACTCAATGCATGTGATTCCTTTCTTACTAAAAGAATGTTAGATGGCGCAAGATTCGGTTTGCTGAAGGTCGTTTCGCGGGGGCAGATTATGCTTAGTCTCAAGAAAATGTATTTTCGGGTAGTCAGAAGGTTAAAAAAATGAATTCGCTGAGCACGGCGGTCGTTTTGCGCTTACCATGGATGAGTGGAAGCGAGTAACGATAACCAATTCTTGGGGATAACTGTGCACTTCATCAACAAATCATTTGAACTCAAGCGATGTAATATTGGGCTAGAACACATTGCAAAGAGAGGCGGCAACGCGGAGTCCCCCACCGCTCTTGATCCGAAATACAAACTCAAATATTTTCGGACCAGAGAATCA